>JAPPVO010000017.1:96004629-96294569 GCA_030407325.1 Camellia japonica | reverse complement strand
GAAAAATGGGACCGGTCAGTAACTTCCTCAATTTTTTTCCTTTGACAGTTACTAAAAAAATCAAAGGAGTTGTTGTTTCTATAAAGTTCAAACAAACAGAGGCCCATGGATCAAACCCTATCAAACCTGAATTCTACTTTCTTTCATTCTAGTTTTGCTTTTTCATTACATAGAAACAGCCATAGTCCTACTTTATTTCATTCTAGTTTTGTCGTTTATTAAAATCCTTATATTTTGCTTCGAAGGATTATGAGTAGTAAGATAGTGTAATCAGTTTATTGATCAATTACAAGTTTCTGTTTGTTTATTTATTGCTCCATATTTAAATTTTGTGTTTGATATTAATTATAAAATGTGTAATCTTCTTATAAATTGGCATCACAAATGTCAAAAATTTTGTAATTAATGTTATAAAAGTTTGTAATTTGGTTATGACATTTTTTGATATATCAATTTGTGATCAAGTTATACATTTTGTAATTAACATTACAAAATTTTGTAAAAAAATTACACATTTTATAGTAGGGTGCATATGTTATGCACCCCTAGCATTTCCCATTATTATGTTAATGATGATAGTTGGTTCTTTATCACTTTTATCCCCAATGCAAATTGAATATAGAAATTTCTTCAACAAGAAATTTCAATAAGTGATTTAAGAATTTTTTAGCCAGTGGCTTCTTGCTAAATTTCAACAATGGTTGAACCGACTCTGGTTAACAATGTAGTGATCCCGGTTTTGACCGGTCTCTTTGTGGTGTTCCGGGCTCAAGTTGGTATGGTTTTGAACGGTGTTACGTATCTTAGTTCCCTGTATTCCCCTTATTTTGGTTATGGGGTTGTAGCGGTGTGTTTGGAACAAGTAATGTCTCATGTTTGTATCAGGTTGTAGCATATCTTTCATGTTTTGCCACTTCGCTGACTATGTCGGGGATCGAGCTGCCCGATTAGCTCGCGGGGGTCGAGGGGCAACGCCCCTTGGCGGGTCCAAGGGCAGTGCCCTGGCGGGGTCGAGGGGTAGCGCCCCCGAAGCAAAAATGCAAAATGCATTCAAAGTTGCATGTCCACTCGAGCGGCCGTTTATGCGCTCGAGCAGAGAATGCTTGGTTCCAGAAGTTTGACCTGTCTGCAAAAGTACTGGGAAGGTGTATTCGACGCTCAAGCGGGGCTTTTCACGCTTGAGTGGACCATGTTATATCAGTTCATAAATCTAATATTTCAGATCACTTTTGTGTATCTCTCTCTCTCTAAAAACATTTCCTCTCCCTTCTCTTTACATTTCTCTACACAAACTAGATCAAAAACCTTGATTTGTCAAGATCTATTTGAGTTTTGCCATTGCTTCTTCATCAAAGTGGGTTATCATCTCAATGGCTTCGTTGTGTGCGGTGAAGATCGAGTTTATGCATCGTTCATTTTGGGGGTTTCATCTCATTTCTTCTGCAAAACTTGATGTAAGGATTTTCTTAGAGTTATATATATATATATATATATATATTTGCAAGATCTATATGATTTTCAAAATCATCTTTCGATAGCTTTGAAAATTGATTGTTGATTCAAGAAGTTGAGCGATTTTGAAAGTGGGTTTGTCTCTTGTTCTTTTAAAATGATCTTATGGATTTTGATCTTCGTTGATTGAAGAAAAGATGATTTTGGAAAGTTTTCTTTCAAAAGATTTGAGTTGTATAGTTTTGGTGAGAAAACCTAAAAATTGAGGATTTTTAAAAGACATTGAAAATATATTAATGATATTGTTATATTTATTTTGTGTGTCAAAATAAATGGATGCTTGAAAAATTTCTTATTTATATTTATATAAATAATGAATTTCATGGAATATAAGAATTGTTGTTCATTTTGGAAATTATTGTTCAAAACGTTGAAATAGTCTTGAAATGACTAATTGTTGAGGATACTTGAGAAAAGGGAATTGTATTATTCCTTGGATGATGAATTGGAATAAAAGTATTTATATTCATCTTGTGAAATTGGCATATCAATTCATTTGATTACATTAAATTTTGAAAGTTGATTTGAAATTTGCATTGAGAAAAGAATGTTGGGAAATAAGTTTTCATAGAATGGTTTTGGGATAAATACGTTGGTAAGTCTTGATAGGTGGTGTAGATGATATTGAATAAGTTGGCTTGAGAGTCTGGGGTGAAAGACCAAAAACCCGCGCGGATAGATGTCGAGCCTTCCGGTTAATACCGGTAAAAATGACACCGACCTATGGATTACCAAAGTCATATTTACCGCCCTTGAAATAAATTGTTAAGTTTTGAACAATTGAAATTGCATGATATCATTGAGCATGATGGTTTTCAAAAGATGAAAATGTGATTTATCTTCAAAAATGGCATAGCATGGCATGTGCATTTCATCTCTTGAGACTTGTATAAAATGTATATACTTTGTTAAGGATTTACTACTGGGCTTTATGCTCACCCTACGGGATTTTTTGTGTAGGAAAAGATGTGGTGATGCCGCCTAACTGAAGGCGAGGAAATGTGTGTTGAGAGTACGAGACTCTCATTTTGCTGTGACACTGTGTGTAAGCCAAGGGCTGTATGTGTGTGGGTTTGAATAATCGTTTTGTGTAACTAGGCTCACGCCTTGGAAACTTGTAAACCCTTGGGGGTATTTACTTGTTATTGGATTAATGTATTGTTGCATGAAGAACTATTGTATCATGTAATGTAAGTTTGGAGATTTATATTCGGTTTTCCTTGAAAGAGTCATGATTGTTGTATTATCATTTGGGCTAGAAATTTGGGGCGTTACAAACAAAGAGACTCTTTGAGCTTGTGAGGACGAAGTTACGGTTTGGTGGAAAAATAACATGCATGGGCAAAATAGTCATGGAAAAATAGTAAAAAGACCTTGAGGGAGGAAGCTTCTATGGGTCATTCTATTTACACACCACCATCCCTCTCAAGGCAAACCATTAATTATTTTATTTTTTTATTACAATTTTAACCTGAAGTGAAATGACTATAGAGGACAAGTTATGATACACACCATTTGTGTACTTACATCTGTTCAACAAACTACAATCGAATTGTTCGACAAACTACAATCGAAAAACTTACATTTGTTCGACTGTCTAAAACCGAACAACTTGCACTTGTTTGGATTACTAAGGTCGAACTTATCATCACTTGGTGGGTTGATTACCTTCTTCCTTTAGAATTTTATTGATTGTAGAAACATCCAACCTTGCTGATGCTTGCTTCACCCAGTTGACCACCCTCTTTGCTTCCTGCACAACTTTCTCTTCTTCTGTCATCGCCACCTTCAATCTCCGCTCTTGTTCTTTCACTGAAAACGTGCTCATATCCAACAACATCTCTTCATTCTTTCCCCATTCAGTACTGCTGCTGCCTTTGATATCAAGCCTAGAAACATCATCATTACCCTTTCTCTTCTTTTTGTTGGAAAAGCAAAAGCAAAAAAAGCTTGATCTTTCACTCATTTGATTTGAGCTCTTGCAATATTGAAGAACAAACCTCAAATTGATCCAACTGTTTCGCACCAAAGGGTTTGAGAGGAGATGGGTTGATTCCTAGTCTATGGGGGTGTGTGAGTGAGTGAGGGTAAATATGGAAGTTTGTGTGTATATTGTTGTGGATGGATGTGTGAGTAAGGATAAATATGTAAATTTGTGGTGTGTGATGAGCAAAATATATATTCACCAAATTATTAAAGGTGTGCTTTTAGAAGTGGTTTGCCTTGAGACAAATTATGGTGTGTAAATAGAGGCACCCGAGAGAGGGGGTCAAAGGGACCCAAAGGTGCAAAACGGGTAGTGGGGAGTGGTGATAGTGCATTCCAGCTGTCAGTGGCATGCACATCCCTGGGGGTGAAAGGGGTCACACCGACCAGCAAAAACAGTCACCGGCACAAAAGAGTGCCGGTCGGCATCATACAATGCCGACCGGCCAAAGGTTTTGAGAAATAAGTTGCCGGTGGCCACTAGGAGGGGCCGGTGGATGTGTGGGGCAGTCGGTGGGCTTCAGGGATGGCTAACAAGCCTCCCCCTACTCAAATGCAAAAACACACAAGTCTTGGTGTAAAACCAAGCACAGAACAAGCCGGTTGAGAGGTCCCGAGCACGACGGCGCAGCCGGGACTCCGGGAATCAAAACGAACACAAACATGGATAATCCCGAGCGTTCAACGGTGATGTCAAGTCTTTGAAGACGGTCAAAATGGGGTGTCTACACCTTGCCGTCACTTTTAATATCAAGCAACTTGATTTATTTGAAAACAATACTCCATTAATTTTACTTTCTAATTGCCTTGAATGTTGTAATTCTTGTTGTAGACAGAACTTATACACCCACAACTACCTTTCTTTATTGGTAAGTCAAAATATTTCAGAAGATATGTATCAAAACTTCACATGCATGAAATTTTGATTCTTTTTTTTTTTTTTTAAAGAGGAAAAATGAATCTACAAAAACATTAAACCAAAAATTCAGGAAAAAGGATTCTCATGGACAATGCCAAAGAAAAGAGAGACTGAATGATTGAAGGGATATGGATCAAACTTCAATGCATCATGCATGGCTGCATACATCTCTAATTAATGCACAGTGCAAACTGGATTGCCACTCAAATCAAGAAGTATTCATATATCTTTATAGGATCATAACTGAAGTCCTAGCCTAAGTCAGTATCAGAATGAGCGTCAAATGCACCCCAGTTTCATTCATCAACAACACTTTTGTCCCCAGAGAACACAGATTCAACACCCCCTTGTTCAGTGCACTAATAAAATCATGTAGAAATTCAGATTTTCGAATAAAACAATAGGTGCAGATAGATGTCGTGCAATGGTTTAAAGGTTCGGACACTAATAAAAAATTTCAAATCCAACGCAGAAGGAAAATACAAGAAAGATGCAAATTAAAACCTATACCTCTAGGTCTCTCTAGCATGCGGTGAACCATCTACACTAAAGTTCTACGCTGTCTTCGCTATGAGCATCATCGGCAATTCTTCCCCTCCACTTGGTGGCCTTTCTGAGTTATGATCAGCATTTGTTGATGAAACATGTACACCCTCTTTTGTGGGAGATGCTTTACTAACAACTGAAGAGGAGCTACAACATTTTTCACATCAAGAGTGAGCTCTTAGACAAATGTGAAACTTGGAAGTGGCAAGAGTTCATCGAAATTATAATACAACTACAACTTGCACATCTTGGCTTTAGATTCCCTATACCAGAAAATTTTCAATCCACAAAACATTTAGGCCAATCAAAAAAGGGAGGCATTAGATGCATTTTAGACAAGTAGTGCAGACACTCAAAGATCCATCATCAAACACTTCTTGACAAAAAGATACTTAAGCTAAATGTCCACTTAATCCTATATGAAAACTGTTTGGCATACCTTCATTTTCAAACTTGTCCCAATTTTTATCCCAATCAGCTGCCCCTTCTTGGATTCCAGGTTGCCAACCTTAACAAAATCAACAAAAAGGAAGAAAAAGAAAATTACAGAATCAAAACACAAAATGAAAATAAAGTAGAGTAGAGTAGGGAAAACTAATTTTCAGCTAATTCCTTGCTAGGAAACTTGTCTGTAGTTTATATGTCAATGTATAGGCAACAACTTCACATTCAACCGAGGGTGTTGAGAGTGGTGGACTGAACATCAAGTTTATGCAATAGATTCATTTGATTACAAACTCAATTTGCCAAATAAATTTTAAAAGTACGGGCTCAATCCACGAAGAGCAAATATTGGGATAGAAAAATTAGTTAAAAAAATTTCTCATACCGTGAGCATATCACCTGGCTAATGGTTTCTCTCACATATTTGATCAAATCTCGTTAGATACCTATAATGAATTTTGACTATGAAACTCAGAGATGTTCAAAAAGTTTAAGCAGGCAAAGATGGAATACAAAACATAGTGTATTAGTTGAGATAGGGCACAAGACGGTCGAACTCCTAAAAAAGAAAAGTGTAAGGCATATTTTCATAATTCAAATGCATAGAAGTATCTTTGATTTTTCGTAGAATCACGTAGAACCAAAATAAGTTCTACATAATTTATGTTTGCATCTAATCTCAAACATTGAACAGAACTCAATGTAACAAAATACTTGTTGGTCAGAGTTCAGCATGCGACCCATTCTGAGTTTGAAATAGAAATGGTATGCACTTCTCGATCCAATTGGAGATTTTAAAATTTTCAAAGTCTCATCAATGGTTCGAAGAATGCAATATGAAGTGAATGGCAACATTTTGCACCCAAAAAATAATAAATAAAGAAAAAGAACGAATGACAAGAGTTTACACAAACATTTGGAACAATTCCCTACAAATCATTGATATCAACTAGAGAAGAAGAAGAAACGATTAAAAAGAGTTTACTCAAATATTAGGAACAACTCCTTACATGTGAAATTGTCAATGCTAAACTAAAAATTGCATAGGGATGTTGACATTTTGTCTCAAACCGTTGACATTTTGATATCAATGCTGGAACTAAAAAATACATGGAGGTCTTATCTCTTTTGAATACGTTGCCAATCATCAAAATCATGAGTTGTAGACACCCCATTTTGATCGTCCTCAAGACTTGGATGTTCTTGCAGGTACATCCAGTGACAAGTGTGTTTGCTCGTCGAGCACTCGAAATCCGCAGTGGAACGCCACAGGTTTGAGCTTTCCAAACCCTGCATCCATTCTTTCTCATTTTTGGACCATGTTTTGGTCCTTCCATCTTGTTGTTTGTGGTGCACTGTTGGCCATAATTAGGTGCTTCCGGCCATTGATGAGACCTGCCGGCCATCAATGAAGCCCTGCCGGCCACCACTGATGGCTGGCCGGCCACCAATGCATCAATAGATATTTTTGCAGATATTTTGACAGCTGTTTGCACAAATGAGCCCATCTGCTTGCACGTGGATGGTTGGATCTCTTCAAGGAGCTTTCGTATCTTCTATATATAGAGCTCATCTATATGCATGCAAAGGGTTACAAAGTTGAACTGAGCAAGAATTCTCTCTCTCTCTCTCTAGAATCCTCTCTCTCTATATTTTGTGCTTGGAAGTGAGCTTTCTCCACATATTTGCACTAGCACCCCTAGCCAAACACCTTCACCTTAGAGTTAAGGTTCTTGGAGGCCTTGTTTGAGCTCTTTGGAGTGGTTTTGGCTCAGAAGTTTGGTTATTTTCTTACTGTTTTGTTGCTATGCTTCAAGGGTAAGAATTTCACTCTTTTAAGCTTTGTTTTAGTTCATTGCTTGGCCACCTTTGTATGCTACTTTGAAGCTGGTTTTAGCCTCTAAAAAGTTCTATTTTTAAGGTCTTAAAATGTTGGTTTGAGCCTTGTGTGGTTAGGGGGTGATTCCCTCCTTTTGCTCTTTGTCTTGTAAAGCCTCTTGAGCTATCTTTCTAAGCTTTTGGAACACCCTTTGTTTGGCCTTTTAACCACTGAATTCCAAAGGAATTTCAGTGGTAGAAAGTTTGTTTTGAGATCCAAAATAGGAGGGGGTGGTCCCCCCTCCTTGTATCTTGTTTGCATGTGTTGATGGCCTAATAGTTGAGCATGTTTTTCTACCATCTCATGGCTTTATCTCAGCATGTTTTTGGCCTTATTTTAACATGTTATAACTCTATTTTTGGCTGATTGGGTCACTTGTTGCTTGCCTTTGGTACTTGTAGTGTAATCATGCTTACTAGCTTAACATGCTTAATGAGTTAGCCTATCATTTTAGCTTGTGTTAGCTCCATCTCAGCATGCTTTTGCTCGTGTTTTGTCATGCTTTAACTCTGTCTTGAGTGGTTTTGGTCATATGGCTCATGTTTTGCATAGCTATAGTGCAAGTGCCTTCATTAGCTTTGTGTTTAAAGGCTTCTAAATGTTTTGCATGAGATGATTGCATGATATAGCATCCTTTAGTATGTGATTTCAATGCATATACCTCTGTCATATTCTCATATATTTCACTTCTTCATTGCTTTTGAGGGTTGTGTATTGTGCCTTGCTTATGGGCTAACATGTGTGCATGTTCTCCTAGTCTTTTGAGCTTCTATCTCAGCATGTTTAGACCATTATTTTGGCATGTTTGATGTTTATCTAGGGCTGGTTTGGCCATTTGAGTTTGGTATTGCATGGTTCTAATGTAAAGCTCTTCACTAGTTTTAATGCTTAAGGTCCCTAACATGTTGTACATGAGTTGTTTGCATGTTAGAGTCTTGTGTTTCATGTCATTTCAGCTATGAAATTCTGCCACCTCTCTCATTTCTTCATTTTTATATTTGTTTTGAGGGATGGTTAGTCCTAAAGTTGTGTTTAAGCTTGGGATTGAGGCTTGTGCTTAAATGGCTTTAACCCTCTTTTGAGGGTTCCTCCTAGTCAAAGGCATGGTTTCTCTCATGTCTTAAGTCATCTTTTGATTAACCTCTCTCTCATTAGAGGACTTTCACATTTGAACAAATCAATTAAAGAATGGTTTGGTAACTTAAAATGTGTAAACAAGAATTGAATCAAGTAAAACATGCCAAGATAAGCATTGTTGTTTGCATTGCATTGTGTTCAATCGGACATTATATTGAACACAAGGTAGATTGGTCCATTTCATACTCAAAGTGATGAAAATGAGCCAATCTCCTTTGTCTCTATTGCCTTTGATCATGCATGATAAGGTAGTGGTGTTGAGTCTTGTTTTTGTGCATTGATTGAAAGTGTACAAGTTGGATCCTTGGCCATCATGCATTGAAAATGCTTGATTGGTGGTCTTAGATCCAATAATGTAACTCCTTTGATGTTTTGAGATGATAAGGAGGGGCATAGTACAAACATACCCTTGGGAGACCCTCAATTTTCCTCTGGTTTGAGCTCTGTTGCAGAATGGTGATACAGTACACTAGTGGCCGGCAGTGCCACACTGATGGCCGGCACTGCTTCATCCTTGGCCGGCAGTACACATCTTTGGCCGGCAGATGGTCGGCAGCAAGCTCCCATGGCCGGTAGGCCACTGGTGCATTCCTCAGTATGGAATTGGTAAGGTGGAACAGTAAGTTCTTGGAGACACCCTGCAAACAGAGCCTCTCAAAGAGCAAACCGGAAGGCTTTTCGGGGCGAGAAACCGAATGCATGCATGTCTACTTTCTGAGGCAGAGCTGAAGTAGTGTAATTTAATGCTTTACTTGTTAGTTAGCATGAATTTGTAATTTCTAAGGGGTTGTTTGGGATGTTCTAAATAAGTGCATTTTTTGACTTTTTATGAAATATAGGTTGGGTTTGAAGTGATGTGGTAGAGAGGTGATGTGACTTAAATAAGATGATGTGACTTAAATAGGATAGTAACTTTTTGACTTTTTGGCTTTTTTTGAAGATGCCAAACTTAGCCTTAATTAATTAGTGTGCTAATTAGTTAAAGTATTGTAATAATTAGTAAGTAGTTTGCTAGTTATTCGTTTGTTGTGTAATAATTAATCTAATTAGTTTAAATTAGATTAGTTTGATTAGCTTAGCTTAGTGTAGCTTAGCTTATTTATCCGGACCCTCCTTCGAGAGGGCGCAATGTTGTAATAAGGGTACGTGTGTGTGTGCATGTCTTCCAACCCCACGTCTTTCTCCCTATTACTTAATCGCTTTCGATGGTTAGTTTTAGGGCATTTTTCGATTAGCATACCTTATGCTCGCATGTTTGCATCATTCATTTGTTTTGCATGCACCGGGCTCAGCGCATCATTCAAACTGCATCGTACTTCAATACCTATTTGAAAACGTGTATCAATTGTAGCATTCATATGCCATCTTAGATAGCCGAGCCTATTTAGTTGCATTATTGCATGTATTGCATTAGGTATCTTGTATAGTTAGGATCATGCATATTTCTAACTAGCTTTTTGTTTTGGCTCGGAGTACACTGTAAGTGTTACGCTTTAGCATACTTGTATGAGTGTGACTGATGCCATGATAGCATGCTTGCCATGAGGCTATTTGCTTAAGTGATTAAACTGCATGAATGCCTGTGGGTGAAGGCTTTGTTGCCTAAATTGGAACAATTCGATGATTGTAAGTTTTAAGCCCACTTTGCGAAGTGGCAAATCATGTTTTCAAGCTCACTTGAGGGTGGCAAATCCGTGCTTTAGCCTACTTGCGAGTAGCACTTTCAAACCATTTTCGAAAACAAACATGAGTCGATTTGTTCCAAGTCTCGCGACTTAGTCTATACTTGCTTGTGTGCGCCACATAGTAAAGTTAGCTAAATAATCAGAACAAGAACACATGAGGTTTATAAAAACAACATATCATGCTTAGTAGAGGCTGATCTTTTGATCGGCGCGAGCAGGGGTGCTCATTTCAGGACCTTCCCTTCTCGTACCCAAGTTCCCAAGCCGAGATAACTTTGGTGAAGACGGACGCGTGGCCTTTGGCACGAGTCAGGGTTTCCTAAATTTCCCAAAAATAAAATATTTAGGTGGCGACTCTGTAATCTGGCAAAACAGTCCAGTTTTGGCATTATTTGATCTAAAATCAATTTTCCAAAATGATTTGCCGGATTGGACTCTTTGGTGTTTATCAGTCTCACATTTCACTTTGTGAGATTAGATTCAAAACTGTGACAGGAGTCCGAACTGTAGGAGACCAATTCGCGCATTCTCTGAAAGCGGGGCGCGGAGAAAGTCGAGTCTACATGAGCAAGTTAGTAATACAAATTTACTAAAGAGTAACATTGTCTCAAAGACCAACACAAAATTCACTAATGAAGTGTGCACCATGTATTTGGGTGTCATAGAATGGGTGCGCACTACACACACACAAAAAGTTCAAATATAGCACAAAGATGAGGTTTGGCATGTATTTATATGCTTTTAATTTAAGTGGAAAAGTTTTAGTTGATTATGTGATCTTCAATTGGAGTGAAGATTTTATATTTTCCTTGGCAATGGCAACAGTTCGTGGCCTCATTGTACCCACTTTTTTTTTTTTTTTAACTAAACGGTAATTTGTTCAAATCCCAACTTACCTGGGATTAAAAAACATTGCACAATCAACTGCTTTTTTAAGCATTATATTTCAGGAAAGGAAATGACTTCTATTGATCAAGATGCACCATTAAGTTAACCTATTGTGGTCTCTAATCAGTACAACCCGTGATATTAACCATCACTGTACAATGAAAGCAACATGGTAGTTTTATGCTAACCATTTTATTCTTGTTATGTATACAGTATATTTTCAACACTTCAATAAAAGCATTTTTAGAATTTGCATCATTATTTAGTTTGAATCCATTTAATCTTGTACCTTTTTATTGAAATTGGCTCTATATAAATGGAATCACAAAATCTAGAAGTTAGAAATAAAAAAGAAAACCTGAGGAAAAAAAAAAAATAGAATCACCAAAAAGCTATCACTATTGGCTAATTCGCAATCAATGAACTATAAGCACAGACGTAATTTAGGAAGTTGGGATATTTATAGAATTGGTTGTTAAAAGACAAAATTAGAGAGTTATTAAATCCTCAAAATTAACGAGAAAATGAGACATATAGACTAATGTAAAGTCATTTGGCACAAAATTCCAAGGCTTAGATAACCAAATAGCATGCCATCAAAAAAGATGCAAAAACTTTGAGAAAGATGCAATCTCCATGTAAGAAGAACAAGAAAAATAAATTAAAAAAAATTGCATGCCATAAAAAACTTTTGACTGATAGTGGTACAAAGGTGACAATGTGTGTGGGGCTTTGTGGGTGCATGTGCGTGTCTCAAAATCAGAAATGGAAGGCTTCTCCATGCTTAATGATGCTTTAGTAGGCTGGTATTAGTTTAAGAGAGAAAAACATTCAAAGTGAGAAAACAATAAACCCACCACCCCATATACACTTAAACCATTAGACACCATAATTGAAAGCTTGCTAGAATTTGGATATTTATAACCATCTATATTTGGTTGGCAATAGTAATTGTATGTATATAACTATTGTTGCTACAATTGTGAATGCTAAAATGTTTGGTGATTCCATTTGATTTAGTTTTCATATTAAGTTCACTAGTGGTAATTGAATTTGTCGACTCGATAACTCTATCTCCTTCATCTCCTTATTGTTTTTGTTGTTATTTGTGTATATTTGGTGATAGGATGAGCACATCTTCAATAGCATTATAGAAATTTATTCACAACCAAGGCATCTTAAGGCCTACTCTTAAGGACATGTGATGAAGAAACAAAAAGAGATTACAAATTTTAAGATCTTGACAATCTACAATTGACAATATGTCATTTCAATAAATCATATGTAAACATCAATTGGCATCTCACAATCACAAAGAATAAGCAACAATGCATATTAACAAAATAAGTTGTCTCTCACGGGTCAATACCAATAAAAACTCAAAGTTTACTCTTTTTTTTTTTTTTTTGCATGCTTTTTCTCTTCGGGGCTCTCTATCAATTATTGTAGCAATCTGTTCATTTTGTTTTCTTGTGGGTAAACTATATTTAAGCACTTTTGAATTATCATTTATTATGACTTCCATATTTCCTTGTTCTTTCTAATTCAATACAATCTGGGTTTGGTAGGTTTCTTTGTATATAAATATGTACATAATCTCATAATTTCCAATTTTCAATTCTACAACAAGTGCTTTAGTTTTCTTCAGTCTGTTTTTGGTTTTAGATTGTTCTTTGGTGTTTCTTTTTGGGAAGTTGTTAGTGAATTTAATGTTCTTTGGTGGTTTTTGCTAGCTTCCAAGAAACAAAGAAAACAACTTTTCTATCTCTCAGAATCCAATTTCGGTTTCAAAATTCAAAACCCATATTGAAAAAAGTTATTTTTTTGTAATGCCTCGAAAATTAGGCAGGGTATATCTATTTATGCTACAAAACCCACCTGATAGACAAACATAATATTGCTAACTATTCCATACATCCATTTCCATTAAATCCCAAATGCCAAATACATGCTATTCACATCTCAATGCCCTAGTTCCAATCCCAAGCATACATTTTACAACAAGTATGAGGTGGAAGCCCAACAGATAATAAGTGCCCTATAGGCTTACAAATTTATCCAAGAACATTTTTGGTTACACAAAATGCAGTTTCAACTCAACGCAAATGTAGCATTGGGCTTACATTCAACAAATAACAATAAAACAAAAATGAAGCCTCAGCTCCGAGTTCTCCCAAGTCAATGTCTTGGTGGAGGCATAACACCTATACTTGAAATGGTTTTCCTTATAGGGTGAGCCACAGCCTAGTAGAGATATATTACACAACATATGAACCATGACAAGACTAAAGAGGAGTATGCTCATGCCATGCTCATGATAAAACAATTTATCTCTCTTTTTATAAAGCATGCAATGCTGAGATGTAACAACAGATATAAAACCATTTCCATTTTAAACCATATCTGTTACATGAATACATGTTCTGTGAATCTCTAGGTGAGTGTCTGCAAGTAGGCCCTAATGCACTACCACTGTCATTTTTACTAGTAAACTGGAAGACTCGACACCTAAGGGCACGGTTCCACACCCCCTACCTAGATTTACCAAGTGTTCATCTTTTCGCAAACAGATACATTTCCAAACATTTCTCAAAAACAGATGCATTTCCAATGAAATGAATGTAATTCAATGTCCAATGCAACAAATGAGGAATGTGATTCAATTTACCTAAGTCTCATGCATTTCTACAATAATCATGGCTATCCTCCACCAATAGCCCAAACAGATATTTCTAAACAGATACTTAAACAATTAAATTCCAAAAATTCTGATAAATACAATCTATTCCACATCTCATCAAATATGAACAAATACACTAGTTTTCATATCATAATCATGTCTGGTAACCTCTTAAGGTCCATTTCTAACCGTGTCGGTTTTATTCCAACAGATCATAAGCAAAATCTACCGTTAATGCCCAAGAAAATATCATTTTCTTACCAAACTCATTCGCCAAGCATTATTCAGTTATGACATCCTATCTTGTCAAAAGCCCCAAAAGTTAAACTTAATTCCTTTTTTCTTTAAAAATGCTCTTTTGGGTCACAAACCGGTAAAAATTTCAAAACCAATCGAATCGAAGTCTGTTTTTGTTCAAATTTAAAACATAACTCTTTCATAATCTTTAAAACATATTCCAAGTTTACACTTTCGCAATTTGGGCATCAACTTTTTATTTTTCTCCTCAAAATCTCTTTTAAGCAAATAAATCACAAAATTTTTCAAAATTCTAATTAAATTATATACAACTCAAAGCTCCCTATAATCAAGTAAAATTGCATAAAGAAATGTAGGAAAAATCCTTACCTTGAGCCAAGAAGCTTTTAAATTTTTCGGCAACAGAAATTAATATTTTTTGGAGCCAAACGACGCCTTTTCCGTCCTCTATGTTTTGATCCAAAGCACTAGGGGTCAAAAATGACTTACACTAGATCAAACCCAATAAAAACCCAAGAAAAACCAACTTGGAACCTCTTTTCTCTTGTTTCCTCAGGGCAAGAACTCCAAGAATTCTTAAAAGTTGAACAAAATATCTATTTGGTTACTATTTTAGATATTCTTTTTTTTTTTTTTAACTAAACAATATCTAACCATATATATACACACCTATATATATATATATATATATCAATTAAAAATACATTTCAACATCTTTAATGACAAAAGTAATATAATATTTTCTCACCACAAAATATATTTCATTTAATGGTACACACCATAAATATTCACAAACACTTTTATGGTAGTCAAATAATAATAATAAAACCACAACACTATACATGGTTACTAACGGGTCACAATTCAATCAATTAGGTCCAAAATGAATGGAGTTTAATAATTTAAATAAATCCCCAACTGATTTATCTCAAATCATGGTCCGAACACCCAAAACTCAATTTTAAATTTTGTTATAAATTAAACTGAACACCAATCAATCCGTGAATTTTCATAAAATAAATACTCATCATTAAATTTTGAAATTTTTATCCAACGTGCTAGACTCATATGGGAACAACATATAAAAATTTCATAATTTTCTGAGATTGGAAACTATTTTTAAAAAATACAAAATTGAACTATTTTCACACATAATTTACACGGCAATCAAATTCGAAAATTTGCTCAATTAAATTATGCACTGGCTATTTAAAAAAAAAATAAAAAATTGGGTCATTACACTTTTGCTTTAAATAACCTTTAATCTTGAAACCCTTTCGAGTTCTAGCTATCTGAAGTTGTGAATTCATCAGAATGTTCTGGTACTTTGACCACCAAATAATAAGCATAATTTAAATTATTCAGACCCATTAATTTACTAGTTTGTAAATTGGGTTTGGCTTAATCAAATAGCTAGTCAGGCATTTTATTAAGCATATAGTGTGCATAATTTGTCTATTGCACTAACAAATAACAATAAATACAAACAAACACTAATAAATACAAATCAGGTATCCATATCCAATATAAGACAAACAAGCAGTCAGAATTACACACCAAAAACATACAGAGCTGGATACAAAATACTATACTTCATCTCTATAGCACGACAACGATGGTGATGAAGCGGGGAGCTGGTGTAGGCGTTGTACCTCTGGTGATTTTCTCTCTTAATAGGCCACAATCAGAGCAGTGGCAGATGATTTCGTTCAAATAGGACTCAGCGAATAGGAAATTTCTAGGATTGATTTTCAATCTTCAAACGGTGCAAACAAGATAGCCACCTGGTTCAACTGATATTCTCTTTGCACAAAGAGGGTGAAATGGATAATAAGATAGCGTTAGATTCAATTGAGGTGTATGCTTCCGTTCTTTTATATAATAGTTATAGATTAGTAAATAGATAATGAGTGATGATAGAGAACACTAGAGTGATGTGGCAATACAAATAAAAAAAAAAAAAATTGCAACATCACAAGCAGCCAAACATCAAATCATAAGGTGGGGCCCACCTCTAGATCTCCCTCTAGAGCTCTTCATTTAGAGGTCTCAAACATTTTTGATAGATTAATAATGAGGTAACGTTTGTGTTTCATTGAGAGATTTGCAAAGGAACTTGAAAAGAAAAAAAAAAGTTAGGTGGAATGTGAATAAAATATATTTGTATTTCACTTAAATTTCACATACTTTTTTTTTCTTTCCCTTTCCAAATTCCTTCCTAAATCCCTTAACCAAACACAATGTGAAGCTCACATAATTAGCATTTGAACCCTTCAATTAGCCGAACTCAACTATTTGCTGCAAAATCTTTGATTCTCACAAAGTTTGAAACTTCAAATTTTTTTGGTCCATACTTGATGGATCTTACCAATTATTTATGATCAAATATTAGTATTTTGGACAGAAAATATTCAAGAATTTCTATGCAAAGAAACAAAATATGTTGCTACACTACACTCTAATAATTATGTCCAAATAGGAGGGAAGACTCCGTATACAAACACAAAACTTAGGTTGTGTTTGGAGTATGGATTTAAATTTGAATTTGAAAAGAGCCGTTTAAACATACTAGATATATTCTATAGTAAACTCTCAATATCTTTTAATATCATATATATACATAAGTTGTAACCTTTTGTATAGTAGGAACTAGTTCTAAACAATTATCTAATCAATTTTTAGGTATTGAATAATATTATTTTGTAAATGATGACAAAGTTTCCAACAATATTGGTTATAAATGAAACGAAACCGTATTTTATTGGTTGGGTTCTAAGATTTTCATAGTCTAATTTGATTCTAAATTTCATAGAACAAATAATAATAATTCAGTTATTAATTTACTTCTAAATCGAATCAATTCCAACCATATTTATCGTATTTATTATTATCTTCAAGTCCAAATTCAGAGGGTCACCTACCTTTTTATTTTTATTCATATAAGAGACGTGACATGATAAGAATCTTAAGTTAATTAAGAAGCCTCAACCATTCATTTCATAGCATCCTTGGTCTTGCCTAGTAAAAGTTTGTTATTTGTGTTCAAGTCCAAATTACGGGGTCATACATCAAAGCTATTTTTGCATTCACATGAGAAATGTGACATGTTAGGTAAGACTATAAAATGAATCAAATTACTTGTATTATATTTACCTAGTCAAATTGTTCGAACTTAACTTATATTTGACTTATTAAAAATTCATTTGAAATAAATTTGTTATCAAACATAAGCATATTTTAAAATTTATTAAATTTTAAGTCAAATTTAAATAACTTATTATTTTACTTTGACTCATTTGGAATGATTGGAATCTTCATCACTCCGATTATAGAATCCCAATGGAATTTAATAATCTCGTTCAGCCTTGATTTTGAATATATGCTAATTAAATCAATTAAATAAAAAGTCTTGATCAAACAAACTAACAACTTTTGTATGTTTGGACTTTAATCAACAAGTGGGTAGGAAGAGAAGAAGAAGGCAACCCTAAAAATTACTTGCAAGTCTTAGGACTATGGGACATGGGAAAGACTTGACGCGGGTTGGATTGTTTGTCCTCAAATTATTTTTTATATATATTGATGAAATTTTTTAATTACGTCAGTCATTTTTAAAACTCTATTTGAATTATGAATTTAGGTAAAATTTTTAAAAAATATGGAGTTTTGTTTAGATCATGAAACTAGGTAAAAATTTGAAAATGAAAATAAAACATGTATGTAAAATATAGGTAAAATGTATTTATATTTTATAAATATTTCACCTACATTTCCTTCCTCTTTTCAAACCCCTATCAAATTTATGAATCAAACACAATGTTAAGATAAGAAAAATAAGAATGAAATATAAATTATTATTTTTTTCTTTTTAAATTTATGATCCAAACGTAAATAAAACTTCATCAGTGGACTTACAATCCGTTCCATGACCATGGAGTTCTACTACGACTGTAGTTGATTTTGCCATCAGGTTCATGATTTTGTTAGCGTTTTTTGGTTCGTTTGATTGATATAATTAATATATATATATATATATGCAATTCTTTGATTCTGCGATTCTTTGATTTGTTGATTTGTTGATATTAGAAACTGTTTGGTTATGTATATAGAGTTATATACGTTTTGTTTGAGTTTTTGATTTTGATTTGGTTTTTGATATTATTGTTTTGATGTTGTTATTTCTGATATTGAATTTTTATTTTGATGATGATATTGAAAGGTTTGAGATATGTATATGTGATGAATATTGAATTTTTTTGTTGTAAAATTGTTTTGGTTGAACACAATTGTTGGTTTGTTTTTTTCTACTATGATAAAATTTATTAGTGAGTATGGAAATAGGAGATGAAAAGTTGCATAGTGGTTTAATTGTGTCGGTAATTTTTGTTATTTTCTGTAGTGATAAAATTTCACTCTTGGTTTTTGGACGTGTTTGAGTTGATTGATAATTTCATCACTGTATCAAAATTTGTTTTAGTTTGTTTGAGTTGTTTGCTGAAATATAATTTTTGTTCGTGACATGATTTATAATGATGGATAATTCTTTGTTTCTTATGTGCAAGTTTAGAGGTATGACATTGGTTATCAAGTATAATGATGGATTTAATTTCAAGGATTTATTATATAAATTGTGTGCAAAGTGGAGTGAATTAGTTGTTAGTTCTTTGAATCTTTCATATTCAATACCTGGACATTCTTGTTGTAGTCTAGAAAGTGAAGAGGATTTGGGGAGGTTATGGTTGGACTTGCACTTTCTTATGATATTCATCGTATTGATGTTTTTGTTAAGTGTTGTTCTTTAAGTGAATGTTATATGATTTGTAATGGTGAAGCTAGTAGTAGTAGTAGTGTTATTTGTGAAACTGATTTTTTGCCTTTATTTTATTCAAATCAATGGAAACCTTTGCTCTTCGATAGTTGGGTTAATTGTATGAAAGGAGTGGAAAAAAGGTTTGCTCAAGGTGTTGTTGAATTTCGGAATGTGTTGTCAAAGTATTCTATTCATTTTGGTTTTGATGTTGATATTGTTAAGAATGATAAGGATCGTGTCAATGTTCATTGTAAGAGAATGACTGATTTGGGATGTTTATGGAGCGTGCATGCTAGATTGGAAAATTCTAGTAAAGCTTTTGTTATTAAACAATTTGATGATGTTCATACGTGTGGATCTTCTTTTCGTATAGTTAAATATGCTATGATGACTTCAAGTATGATTGGTGGACTAATTCAAGTGATTCGTAATAAGCCTTGACATCGGTTAGTGTAGTGGTTTGTGATTTCAAGGGTTACTATGGAACAGAAGTTTCTTATCGGCGAGCTTGGATAGGTATTGAAAAAGCAAGGGGATCTGTTTTTGGTGACTATTCATCGTCATTTGATGATCTTCGTTGGTATGTTAATGCCGCTAATGATGCTAATCCGAGGAGTGTTTTTGATATGGAATTTGATGTTGATAGTAAAGGAAGACATTTCAAAAGGTTGTTTTTTGCTTTTGAGGTATGTATTCATGGTTTCAAGTATTGTCAGCATGTGTTGATGCTTGATGGAACTTTCTTGAAAGGAATACACAAAGGTTGTTTATTGGCTGTGTAATGCCCCCAAAAAAAAAACATACTATTGAAATAATAATATTAACCATGACTCTTAAGTGATAGCGGAATTATCTCCAACATATTCCATTACATAATCTCAAATGTTTATACAAGAATAATCTCACATGCAGTTATACATTCACTGAATCATTGTACATGAATCTATAGCATGTAAAATCATTCAATCAAAATAAGTAAATGCCCTTAAGGGCTTACAAGTTCCAAGGCTAAGCCCAGTTAAAAAAAAAAATGGTCTCTCGGACCCATACATAAATAGCCCTTGGCATTACAAAAATTACAATCACAAACAAAATAGAGCCTTGTGCTCTCAATTCATACTTCCACGTCTTAGTTCGGCCGGTTCACCACGTCTTTTCCTGCACCAAAATCCCATATAGGTGAGCATAAAGCCTAGTAGAGAACTCTTAACAAAGTATATATATTTATGCAAGATTCTCAACATGATATGCACATGCCATGCTATGCCTTTTAAAAAAAAAAAACTGCATTTACATCTTTTGAAAACCACCATGCTCAATGTTAACTTGATATCTCAACAACTCGGGAATTCACAATTTAGTTCAATGGAGCGGTAAATACAACTCAGGTAATCCCTAGGTTGGTGTCTGCAAGTAGGCATAATTAGCACTACCAAAAACCCCACTTTACTGGTTGCTAAACGGAAGGGAAGTGGAACCTCCTCCGTGTGTGTTTTCGGTCTTTCACCCCGGACACTTAGACCAACTTATTCAATTTCATCTACACCTCTTATCCGGACTTATCAATGTATTTACTCCAAAATATTTCAATGAATTCATTTCACAAAATTTCTTTCATAATGCAAGTTTCAATCCCAAATACGATGTTTACAATAAGCAAGGTATTTAGAATGTTCATGCAACAATAATCCATGCAATGAAATGATCAATTGAGTAATGAGGTGATTATCCATACAATGCATTGTCCTACCATTTACAAACTTTCCCACAAATCCTCCATTTGTGATCACAATTTCCATTTTTCTTTTCAATACAATTCCACATATATTTAACATAAGTGTATATATATATATATATATGGCAATCCAAATGTAGCAACAATCCCACATCTCATGTATCCTCAACCTTTTGTTATTTCAAGATTTATATACATATATGCTTAAACAATAGATTCCAAGAACTTACTAATTTCACAAATACTAAGAAGTTTGACATTTTGCATCCAATGTCATGAAATTTCCATTTGAACATTCATTTAACACAAGTAAAGTCATAATTTCCAAATCCACCAAAACCCCCAAATTTCTAGGTTTTCACCCAAACAACGCATTTCTTTATTTCTTGGTAAAATCTCACCAAAAACATCATTTTTATGCCAATGTGCTTCAACTATTCAAGAAAATCTTTCAAAGAAACAAAAGATGAATTTCCTCTTGTAAGCCACTAATTTCTTGAGCCAAAAACCAAAACTTTTATAATATCTTTAAGAAAACTCCAAAACCAACAACAACCTTGCATAAACATGTATATATAACTCAAAGAAGTCCTTACCTAAAGTTCTTGTTGAAGAGATGAGATGAAACCCTAAAATCAAGCGTGTAGAATTTCAATCTCCACCGCACAAAGTGAGGATCTTGCTTTGTTCTCGAAAACTTGTGAAAGATGATGGATCAAGACCCAATGGATTGCAAGAAATCAAGGGTTTTTGGTGTTTGGTGAGTGTTTTTAGAGAGAAGGAGGAGCAAAATGATTTTTAGAGTGAGAAAGAAATGTTCCAAAAGTGATATACACAACCCAAATGAAGGAGGAAAAACAGAGTTTTCGGACTTAGTGTAACGCCCCAAATTTCTAGCCCAAATGATAAGACAACAATCATGGCTCTTTCAAGGAAAACAGAATATAAATCTCCAAACTTACATTACATGATACAATAGTTCTTCATGCAACAATACATTAATCAAACAACAAGTAAACAACAAATAAATACCCCCAAGGGTTTACAAGTTTCCAAGGCTTGAGCCTGGTTACACAAAACGGTTATTCAAACCCACACAAACACAGCCCTTGGCTTACACACAGAGTCACAGCAAAATGAGAGTATTGTACTCCCAACACACATACTTCCATGCCCCTAGTTGGATGGGATCACCACATCTTTTCCTGCACAAAAATCCCGTAGGGTGAGCATAAAGCCCGGTAGGAAATTTTAAAAAAGTATATACATTTTATACAAGTCTCAAGAGATAAAATGCACATGCTATGCTATGCCCTTTTTGAAGATAAATCACATTTTTATCTTTTGAAAACTATCATGCTCAATGATATCATACAATTTCAATTGTTCAAAACTTAACAATTTATTTCAAAGGCGGTAAATACGACTCTGGTAATCCCTACGTCGGTGTCTGCAAGTAGACTATACAAGTACTACCAAATTGTTATTTTTACCGATATTAACCGGAAGGCTCGACACCTATCCGCGCGAATTTTCAATCTTTCACCCCGGACTCTCAGGCCAACTTATTCAATATCATTTACACCACCTATCAAGACTTACCAACGTATTTATCCCAAAACCATTCTATGAAAACTTGTTTCTCAACATTCTTTTCTCCATGCAAATTTTCAAATCAACTTTCAAAGTTTAATGTAATCAAATAAATTGATATGCCAATTTCACAAGATGAATATAAATATTTTATTCCAATTCATCATCCAATGAATAACAAATTCCCTCTTCTCAAGTATCCTTGACAATTAGTTATTTCAAGACTATTTCACGTTTTGAACAATAATTTCCAAAATGAACAATTCTTTATTCCCTAAAATTCATCATTTATCAAATATAAATAAATTTTTTTCCAAACATCCATTTATTTTGACACACAAAATAAATATAACAATATCATTCATGGATTTTCAGTCTCTTTTAAAAAAAAAAATCCCAAATTCTAGGTTTTTCACCAAAACTATACAACTCAAATCTTTTGAAGAAAACTTTCCAAAATCATCTTTTCTTCAATCAACGAAGATCAAAACCCATAAGATCATTTTAAAAGAAGAGACAAACCCACTTTCAAAATCGTCAACTTCTTGAATCAACAATCAATTTTCAAAGCTATCGAAAGATATTTCGAAAATCATATAGATCTTGCAAATATAATATATATATTAACTCTAAGAAAATCCCTACCTCAAGTTTTGAAGAAGAAATGAGATGAAACCCCAAAATCAACAGTGAAACTCGATCTTCACCGCACACAACGAAGCCCTCGAGAAGTTAACCAACTTTGATGAAGAACTTATGGCAGAACTCTAATGAATATTGAGAAATCAAGGTTTTGATCCAATTTGGCGTAGGGAAATGTAGAGAGAAGGGAGAGGAAAGGGTTTTTAGAGAGAGATATACAAAAGTGATCTGAAATATCAGATTCACGAACTGATATAACATGGTTCGCTCGAGCGTGGAAAGCCTCGCTCGAGCATCAAATATGCTTTTCTAGTACTTTTGCAGACATGTCAGACTTCTGAAACCAAACATTCTCCGCTCGAGTGGACAAGTAGCTTCTAATGCATTTTGCATTTTTGCTTCGGGGGCGCTGCCCCTCAACCCCGCCAGGGCGATCAAAACCACGCTATTTCATTTTCAAATCACAATACTAACTCTCAACCAAATTCCACCATTTCCACCATGGTTATCTCATTAACAACAACCTTCCAAATACGCATAAACATGAAATTTTCCAAAAAAGTAATGGCAACTCTAAATAACCTTATGCTTAAAACAATAACGCACATATCAACATGTGGTTAACAACTTTAAATATGTTTCCCTCAACACTAGGGAATATTACAAAGAAAAGCAACTTAAGCATTTTCAAATAAATCCGGATATTTGGAGCGGACTTCCGCCTCCCGTTCCCACGTCGCTTCTTCAACCCCATGGTGTCTCCACAACACCTTTACCAACGGTATAGTTTTGCCCCGTAGCACTTGCTCCCGGGTATCTAATATTTGAACCGGTCGTTCTTCGTAAGAGGCATCCTCATCTACCTCCAAGTCAGCCCAATCAAGCACATGAGAAGGGTCGGGTTCATACTTCCTAAGCATAGCTACATGAAATACGTTGTGAACTCCCGAAAGTTGTGGCGGTAAAGCTAACCGGTATGCCACTTCCCCAATTCGCTCTAAGATCTCAAAAGGCCCAATGAACCTTGGAGATAATTTACCACTCTTACCAAATCTCATCAAACCCCGCCTTGGTGAGATTTTTAGAAACACATGGTCACCAACTTCAAAAGATAAAGGTCGTCTCCTCTTATCGGCATAACTCTTTTGTCGGCTTTGGGCCGTAGCTAACCTCTTCCGAATGAGAACAACTTTCTCGGTTGTCTCTCTAACAATTTCGGACCCAGTAACGGTGCATCACCCACTTCGGCCCAACAAACCGGTGATCTACAAGGTCGGCCATACAAGGCCTCAAATGGTGCCATCCCAATACTAGCTTGGTAACTATTGTTGTAAGCAAACTCAATCAATGGTAAGTGCCTTTCCCAAGGCCCCTTAAAATCAAGGACACAAGCTCTAAGCATGTCCTCCAAAATCTGAATGGTACGTTCCGACTGTCCATCGGTTTGAGGATGATAAGCGGTGCTAAGAGTCAACTTAGTTCCCAACGCTTCTTGAAGGCTTTGCCATAACCGGGCAGTAAAACGAGGATCCCTATCCGACACAATAGTCACAGGGACTCCATGAAGTCGAACTATCTCTCTAATGTACAACTCTGCCAAGCGTTCAACTGAGTCGCTGGTGCACATCGGAATGAAATGGGTAGACTTAGTCAACCTATCAACAATCACCCAAACGGCGTCATTGCCTCGTTGTGTTCTAGGAAGCCCAACTACAAAATCCATGGTAACACGCTCCCATTTCCACTCGGCTATCGGTAAGGGTTGTAACAAACCCGCTGGTCTTTGGTGTTCGGCCTTCACTTGTTGACAAGTAAGGCACTTCGATACAAATAAAGCGACATCCCGTTTCATACCCCTCCACCAAAACTGACGACTAAGATCATGATACATTTTAGTGCCTCCCGGGTGTACCGCAAGGCGTGAGTGATGGAACTCCCGAAGTACTTCCTCTCTACAAGATTCTGGTACAAACAAACGGTCTAGGTAACGTACACTCAGATCCGAGTGAACGTTCAAACCTTTCTCTTCCTTTCCATTGGAAATCTTAACACGGATTGATTCCACATCACGGTCTCCTCGTTGTGCCTCTATGACCTTACTAACCAAGGTAGGTTGAGCATTCAAAGTAAACAAGGTAGCACTCTCTCCGGACTCACCCAAGTGCAAATCAAACTTGCCAATAACATCTAGCATATCCCATTCCCGAATGGCCACACTTGCCAAACTACTCACAGATTTTCGACTCAAAGCATCGGCCACCACATTGGCCTTCCCTGGATGATAGTGTAACTCAAAGTCATAATCCTCCATAAATTCCATCCACCTCCGTTGTCGTAAATTCAAGTCTTTTTGAGAAAACAAATACTTTAGACTCTTATGATCGGAGAAGACTTCAAACTTCTCACCGTACAAGTAATGCCTCCAAATTTTCAAAGCAAAAATCACCGCTGCTAATTCTAGATCATGGGTGGGGTAATTTTTCTCATGAGTTTTCAATTGTCGTGAACCGTAGGCCACAACTTTTCCCTCTTGCATCAAGACACAACCAAGTCCATCCCCGGACGCATCACAATAGACAGTGTAATTCAAACCCCTTTCCGGAATTATCAAAACCGGTGCGGTAGTCAATCTAGTCTTAAGCTCTTGGAATGACTTTTCACAAGCCTCACTCCACACAAATTTGATACCCTTTCTAGTCAACCTAGTCAAAGGTGCAGCTAGTCTAGAGAAGTCCCTTACAAAACGATAATACCCCGCTAATCCCAAGAAACTCCGGATTTCAAAAACATTCTTGGGTTGTTCCCAATCCTGTACGGCATCTATCTTTGAGGAGTCCACAGTCACTCCCTCTCTAGACACTACATGCCCCAAAAACTTCACCTCTGTTAACCAAAACTCGCATTTTTCAAATTTGGCATACAATTGGTGCTCACTAAGTAAACCCAGCACTACCCGCAAGTGAGTCTCGTGTTCCTCTTCAGAGGTTGAATAAATCAAGATGTCGTCCACAAAGACGACCACAAAACGGTCCAAGTATTCCCGAAAAATTCTGTTCATCAAATCCATAAAGGAAGCCGGTGCATTGGTCAACCCAAAAGGCATTACAAGGAATTCATAGTGGCCATAACGAGTACGAAAGGCCGTCTTCTGAATGTCCTCCTCCCGGACTCTCAACTGATGGTACCCCGACCTCAAATCTATTTTTGAGAAGCAACGAGACCCTCTAAGTTGGTCAAACAAATCATCTATTCTGGGTAGAGGATACTTGTTCTTAACTGTAACTCTATTCAACTTGCGGTAATCAATACACAACCGCAATGACCCATCCTTCTTCTTCGCAAAGAGAGCCGGCGCTCCCCAAGGCGATGTACTAGGGCGAATGAAGCCCTTGTCTAAAAGTTCTTGGAGTTGAATCTTCAACTCATGCAATTCGGGGGTGCAAATCTATACGGTGACATGGAAATCGGTGCCGTGCCAGGCACTAATTCAATGGAGAACTCGATCTCCCGGTGAGGTGGTAAACTAGTAAGATCTTCTGGAAAGACATCCGGGTATTCACAAACTACCCTTGGTAACTCAACACGAGCCCCGTCACTCTCACTATCCAAGAGAGTTGCAAGAAGGCCACTAAGCTTGCTCCTACTGAGGGTCAACAACTGGCGACAAGGCTCTATCAACTCGGTTCCCAGAAAATAGAAACGATCACCACCCGAAGTGCACACTGTAACTCTCTGACGGTAACAATCAATCACAGCTTGATAAGAACACAACCAGTCCATGCCTAAAATGACATCAAAACTCGACATATCTAGCAACACAAAAGCAAACGGAAGTCGACCCGGCAACTTCTATTTCACAATCACGACAACCCCGGTCTAAATCAACTGTACCCCCAACAGGTGACTCTACTCTGAGTGGAGGCACTAACCGTGCTACCTCTAACCCCAATGCAGAAGCAAATGCAGTAGATATAAATGAATGAGACGCACCCGTGTCTATCAATACATTAGCCAAAGAATTACACACAACAAAAATACCTCTCACAACTGAGGATTCTGGCAACTGCTCTGGCACGGTAACAGCATACACGCGCCCCTGTGGCCCCTGATTGACTTGCTCCCCTCTCGGAGCATAGGCCTGTTGTACTGACTGAGCCGAAGCGGCTCCCTGATTAACTCGCGAAGCTTGGACTGATTGAGCCTGCTGGTGGCTCTGAGTCTGCCTCGACCCTGATGCGCCAGATGCGCCTCCCAACTGTGGGCAAGTTCTCTTCATATGCCCCGGCTGACCACACTGATAACAATTAAACCCTTGACCTTTATTCTAAGACTGAGACTGACTTTGAGATCGGTTAGGTGGTGGTAACATTAACTGCCCTCCTCCTTCTGTGGGCATGAGAAGGCTTTGTGACCCGGTTGGCCACACTTGAAACATGAGAAGCTACTCGATGCACTTTTTCCCGGACCCGCACTAGGCAAAGGAAAAGTGGATCTAGACTGCTGTGGTTGGGACTGGGATGGATAGGTGTTCTTGCTCTTCTTGTTCTGCCTATAGTCTCCTTGAGACTCTTGGCCCCTAGACCTCGAACTCCGAAGCCTCTCCTCCTCGGCTTGTATGGAAATTTCTACGTGTGTCGCCGTCTCCACAAGACGGTCATATTCCCGAATCATATTTCCGACAAGCTTGAACATAATTTTTGTTTTCAATTTCTTTTCAAATTCAATGCAACGGCGCTCTTCCGTTACCACCAACTCTGGTGCAAATCTGGACAAACTAGAGAAGACCGCCTCAAACTCGGCCACGGGCATGTCGAGTTGTTTGAGGTCTTTAAACTCTTGCCTCAATCTCTCCCTAGCAGTGGGAGGTATGTACTTATCTTGGAAAGCAACCGCAAAGGCTTCCCATGTCGGCTCCACTCTACCCTTGGCATATTTCCACCATTGACCCGCGTCTCCCTTAAGGTAGTAACTCGCTAGAGTCACTCTTAGTTCACTATCTTCGATGTGAAGCATCTCAAATGTCTTCACAGTTTGTTCGAGCCACTCATCCGCTTTCTTGGGCTCGGGACCACCATGGAACTCATCCGGTTTGGCCCGCAAGAACTCTCTAGTAAGGAAACTCGCCCTTGACTCCGCGGTGTTCTCTCGGGCTTGATTCTCCACCCTCAACAAGTTCATAGACTCTCTTAAAGCCCCTGCCATTTCTCGAGCTAGGGCCCCCATTGCGGTTTGACCCGCTTGTCCCATTCCACATTGCCCACTTGCTCGGCCATATTAGCTTGGCCGAACCCTTCTTCTTGCACCGGAACCCTATGGACCGGTACCTCATGCACACCTCGGCGAGCCCTACCACGCCTCCCGCCTCTACCACCACGGTTGACCCTTCCTGACATCCTAATAAAGGACAAGAGAAATAATTTAGCACATTAACTCATATGTGCTCGTAACTTGACTACACGTTCGATACAACAATATATATCTCTACCATATACACAATTCAATTTCACCCACATAAGCACTTAGTCATGTAAACACATACGGATTATACTCTTATGATGAGATTCGTCCCACGAAAAACCAAGAATTCTTAGTAGAATGAGTATTGATCAAGTACCCTTCTAATAAGACCTCAAGGAATTTAACAGGCGCAAACAACATCCCAAAAGTCCAATCCCATACCCATTTAGTCACATAAGCATGTTATCACATAGTCACAAAATGCATAACACTTCCTAAGCATGCTAAATGAACCCATTGTGGTTAAACAACCACTTCCCACGAGCTCCAAGTATTCAAACCCGGTAGCTCTGATACCAAGTTGTAACGCCCCAAATTTCTAGCCCAAATGATAATACAACAATCATGGCTCTTTCAAGGAAAACCGAATATAAATCTCCAAACTTACATTACATGATACAATAGTTCTTCATGCAACAATACATTAATCCAACAACAAGTAAATAAACAAATAAATACCCCCAAGGGTTTACAAGTTTCCAAGGCTTGAGCCTGGTTACACAAAACGGTTATTCAAACCCACACAAACACAGCCCTTGGCTTACACACAGAGTCACAGCAAAATGAGAGTTGTACTCCAACACACATACTTCCACGCCCTAGTTGGGTGGGATCACCACATCTTTTCCTGCACAAAAATCCCGTAGGGTGAGCATAAAGCCCAGTAGGAAATTCTTAACAAAGTATATACATTTTATACAAGTCTCAAGAGATGAAATGCACATGTCATGCTATGCCCTTTTTGAAGATAAATCACATTTTCATCTTTTGAAAACCATCATACTCAATGATATCGTGCAATTTCAATTGTTCAAAACTTAAGAATTTATTTCAAGGGCGGTAAATACGACTCTGGTAATCCCTAGGTCGGTGTCTGCAAGTAGACTATACAAGTACTACCAATTGTCATTTTTACCGGTATTAACCGGAAGGCTCGACACCTATCCGCGCGGGTTTTCGGTCTTTCACCCGGACTCTCAGGCCAACTTATTCAATATCATCTACACCACCTATCAAGACTTACCAACGTATTTACCCCAAAACCATTCATGAAAACTTGTTTCTCAACATTCTTTTCTCAATGCAAGTTTTCAAATCAACTTTCAAAGTTTAATGTAATCAAATGAATTGATATGCCAATCACAAGATGAATATAAATACTTTTATTCCAATTCATCATCCAAGGAATAACACAATTCCCTCTTCTCAAGTATCCTCAACAATTAGTCATTTCAAGACTATTTCAACGTTTTGAACAATAATTTCCAAAATGAACAACAATTCTCATATTCCCTGAAATTCATCATTTATATAAATATAAATAAGAAATTTTCCAAACATCCATTTATTTTGACACACAAAATAAATATAACAATATCATTCATGGATTTTCAGTCTCTTTAAAAAAAATCCCAAATTCTAGGTTTTCTCACCAAAACTATACAACTCAAATCTTTTGAAAAAAACTTTCCAAAATCATCTTTTCTTCAATCAACGAAGATCAAAACCCATAAGATCATTTTAAAAGAACAAGAGACAAACCCACTTTCAAAATCGCTCAACTTCTTGAATCAACAATCAATTTTCAAAGCTATCGAAAGATGATTTCGAAAATCATATAGATCTTGCAAAAATATATATATAACTCTAAGAAAATCCCTACCTCAAGTTTTGAAGAAGAAATGAGATGAAACTCCCAAAATCAACGGTGTCAAAACTCGATCTTCACCGCACACAACGAAGCCCTCGAGAAGTTAACCAACTTTGATGAAGAACTTATGGCAGAACTCTAATGGATCTTGAGAAATCAAGGTTTTGATCCAATTTGGCTAGGAAATGTAGAGAGAAGGGAGAGAAAGGGTTTTTAGAGAGAGATATACAAAAGTGATCTGAAATATCAGATTCACGAACTGATATAACATGGTCTCGAGCGTGGAAAGCCCCGCTCGAGCGTCAAATACACTTTCCTAATACTTTTGCAGACAAATCAAACTTCTGAAACCAAACATTCTCCGCTTAAGTGAATAAACGGCCCCTCGAGCGGACGAGCAACTTCTAATGCATTTTGCATTTTTGTTTCAGAGACGTTGCCCCTCAACCCCACCAGGGCGTTGCCCTAGGACCCGCCAAGGGGCACTGCCCCCTGGACCCCTACGACCTAACCGGGCAGCTCGTTCCCTGCCAAGGCGCTGCCCTTGGACCCGCCAAGGGGCGCTACCCCTAGACCCCCGTGAGCTAACCGGGCAGCTCAATCCCCGACATACTCAGCGAAGTGGCAAAACTGAGATCGCTACATTTAGGCTCGTCTGCATGTGTGGCACTTAGCCCCGCACGTGCGGAACGTGCCTCCCGCACTTCCCTCCACACTTGCATATAGTGCAGTATGCAATGCTTAAAAGCCCTCACTTCCCTGCACATGCGACCCAAGGCCCTGCACGTGCAACCCTGGTCCTTTAGCCCAGAATTTCTTTGGCTCAAACCCCTGGCACTCCGGACCAAACTCGCACCCTCCGAAACAAGTGAAACTCAACACCAGAGTAAATAAGAATGAAAATTTTGAAACAAAATCCTTCGAACACAACAACCCAATGAGAACGGTGAGTGAAGGGACTCACGACGCGGCCGTCATCATAGGCTGCTATGACAAAAGACAGTAATCAAGGTATATTTTGTGTCTATTGTTATTATTTTTAAAATAATGATAATTTTATCATTTTTGTTATTGGAGAGTGTTGATTATTGAGTATGGTTAATCTATTAGTGATAAATTAGTCATTGGTTGGTTGAGTATGTTGTATACTTTTGTTAAATTTTTATATTTATACACTAATAAATTTATTATTGATTGATTATATATGTTGTATGCTGCTGTTGAATTTTCATAGTTATATAATGATAAATTTATCTATGGTTGGTGCTATATACTATATACTTTGCATTTTGCGTTTTGCTTTTGTTTTGTAATCTTTTTTATTTGTTACTGATAAAGTGTATATATATATTTTTTGTAGGTTTATATCCGTTATGTTTTGCCATTGTTAGATAGTGAAAGTTACGACAATTTGCATTGGTTCTTATCAAAGTTATTGGTTATTTTGACTCCGGGAAGAGATATTGCATTTGTAATCGATCGGCATAGAGGTTTGCTGAAAAATTTAGCTGAAGTGTATCCGTTTTCTTCTCATTCTTTTTGTCTAATGATTTGAAGACAAACTTGAAGACTTATTTGTCAGTGAAGAGTTGTAAATCTAAAGAGTATTTGCTTTTGCTTACTCTTTTTAGTAGATGTGCATATGCTTCTACTATTGAGTTGTTTAATGAGCTATTTGAAGAATTTAAGGGTCGTTGTGGTTGTAGTATTCAGAAGTTTCTTGAAGATTTGCCTAATGAGCATTGGTGTAACACTTATTTTCAAGGCAAGAGGTATGGTGAAATGTGCACAAATGCTACGGAATCTTTTAATTCATGGATTAGGGATGAGCGCCATTTGTTTTCAACTAGTCTTGTTAATGCTATACGGATGAAACTAATGGAGCAATTTTCAAAAAAGAGAGAAGTTAGGAATAAATGGAATCGTATTGTTTGTCCTTTTGTAGAGAAAAAGTTAGAAGAAGCTTTTAATAATACAAAGGGATGGATAGTTAAAAAATGTAGCGATGACATTCATGAAATCCAATTGGATCATTCAGTTATGGTTGATATTAGGAAACGTTCTTGTTCTTGTCGATTGTGGGAAATTGATACTTTTCCTTTCAAACATGGTTTTTGTGCTATAAAGAGGAGTGAGAAGGGTCTGAATCATTTTCTTGATGATTACTATCATGTTCATAGTTATTGTGATTCGTATTTGCATTCTATCCATCCAGTTCCTAGTATGTGGAAGCCAAATGTAGTTGATGATGATGTTGTTTTACCTTCTTTTTATAAGAAGCCAGCTGGACGTCCAAGAATAGAGAGAGCGAAATCAAGAGAATTAGGTGCAGTAGGTGTGGAAAGATGGGAACTAATAATCAGAAGACATGTAAAGAAGCTTTGGTTTATTTATATTGATTTTAATTCAATTACTTCGTTGAGAGTTGAAAGGTGTTAGTTGCATTGAATGATTGAGCATTTTTTGAAAGATATATCATTTTGGTAGTTGCATTGGATGATTGAGGAATTTTTGAATGGAAATTATATTTTTTGCTCATATTTTTATAGGATTAAGTTTCATATATTTATATTCTTTGATTTTGGGTAAATGTAGTTGCTGTTTTTGATTTTTTCTACATTGGTAAATTTATCACTAGTTGGTTAGGATGAGTTGGTGGATTATTTTTTTTAAGAGTGATAAATTTATTATTGTTTGAATGAAACAATTAAGTATTAATGGGGTTGTTGAATTTTATTATTTTCAAGAATGATAAATTTTTTTACTGATTGTATGGGAAGAGTTGATGGTTTCTTACATTTATTTTAGTGGCTGATAAATTTATCAATGTTATATCCAACCAAATGTTTTTTTTTTCTACAGTGATAAATTTATCACTGCCTTAAACCCAACACAAATCAATTGTAGGCAACTTGAGGCTAGGTTTCCCAATTTGTCATACAAAACGGCCACTATGCCATTAACTATAAGTGGGATTCTTGAAGCAAAATATTTCGAGTTTGCAATTCATTTTCACTTTAAATTGCTCAACATTTCAATCTAGGAAATGCTTTAGCCTTGTCATGTTCAGATGCAACAGTTTAAACCAGTGATAAATTTATTCCCAAACTTGGAAATATCTACAAACTGTAACAGTGTTTTAATTTCCAATTTAAAAAATGTAACAGTGTTTGTGTTTTAATTTTCAATTTAGATAAATTTTTTATTATTTTTTATAGTTTTTTGTTTACTTGAATTGGGAAAAAAGAATGAGAGAGAGAGAGAAAGAGAGAGAGAGAGAGAGTTACAGGTTTTTGTTAGTTTGAACAGTTACATTACTGGTTTTTGTTAGTTTGAACAGTGATAAATTTATCAATGTTAAAAAAAAAAAATGTCTTGTTAATAATCAAGGGATCCAAACTTGTTATTAACCTTTAAATTTGACACAAATAATCATATTATAATCAATATTTTGAATGCTTCATTCAAGAATGAATAGTAAATCAGAAAGCAAGAGAATTGAAGCAAAGTAATATTCATTCAAGCATGAATAGTAAATTTGACATTGTAACAACCAAGTATTGTAATATTCATTGAAGCAAAGTAAGAACCAAAATGACCAAAATATAGGTAACACTGTAACAACCAAACTAGAAAAATACGTGAACTATTCACATTGTAACAACCAAATTAATCAATGTTTTCTTCTGTTTTCTTATCTTCTAGATCTGTTGATTGTTGTGGAGTCAATTCATCAATATTTTCTTTTGTTTTGTCTTCCACGCCTGCTAATTCTTGTGGAAGCAAGTCATCAATATTTTCATCAACTATTTATTGTAGAGCAATTTGTTTGTCAGTCAAGAAGATAGTTAATATATCAGCTTAGGCATTATGTTGTTGGAAACATATTGCCTCATGATATAGCGAACAATGATTCCATAATCAAGCCTGCAAAAACATTTTGAGAACAAAATATTAGCATTTGGTTTCATTGCATTTTTGTTTTATAAAAGTGTTTTGTTATTGATAAACTTACGATGTGTCTCCTTATTGTAGGCTATTTATGACACTCAATGTCTGTTGTTGAAATTTATCAGGGGCGATGAGAGTAGGCTACTCATCTTTTATGTACTTGTCAATAATCTTTATCACTGAATCAGGCAACTAATTTATCAATCAATTAGCCAAATTAAGCAAATGTATCACTGTATAACAAATTTTACATTTGAAATTGCAAATGAACATGAAGATATCATAATGAGGATGAATACGACTAATAATTTTAAAATTTTACAATATGAAATAAATTTAAAATTAAAATTTATATATTATAAATTTAAACAACATAGAAAATATGCTTTTAACTTAAACCTATTCACATTTTATGTATGTTAAAAATGCATATCAAATGAGTGTCCCCTACCATCTCCTTAGGCTCTTAAGGTAATTAAAACTAATATCACTTATTCTTCAAAAAGTAAACAAAATTTAGAATCAATTTGCATTAAAATTTACTGAATTGATTTGAAACCACAGAATGCTAATCACATTCAATTTACCAACAATCAACTCAACTTCACAACATAAACAAAAATGTGTAAATAAATAATTTTCTACTGCAAATGAAATGCCATGAAGATTTATCAATCAATTAAGTCAAGCAAACAAACAAAGGTTATACACTGAAGATTAAGAAGAATTTATCATTGAACTAGGCAAACTATGAAGAATTTATCACTTAACTAGCCAAATTAAGCAAATCTATCATTGTATAGCAAAATTTAGATTTTAAATTGCAAATGAACATGAAGATATCATGATGAAGATGAATACAACTGATAATTTATCATTGCATAATACAGAAATTCAACATACATAGGTTCAAGTGAAATTTTAATTTATGTAATTAGGATTATGAAAGAAGAAGGGGAGATGAGCATGACTTGCTTTTTATTGGCATGATTATCGGAGATCAACTAAACCGGGAGAGAGGAGTATGTCAGAAAATGCCAGACATGTCTTCGGAATCTCGATTTCTTCCGAATCTCGATCAAAACGTGGGAGATTAAGAAAGGTTATACACATGAATTAAGTTAAGCAAACAAAGGTTATTTGAAGCACCATTTACATCTAAGATATATTATTATCTTAATAATGGATATTTTGATGCACAATATGGTTTTATCTTCAACAAGATAAAAATTTTGTTCATTTTATTTTTCGTTTAAAACTTATCATAACTTGTTTGTGCTATTCAAGAAGTTTGTTGAAATGTGGTCCAACTGTAGTAAAATAACCTCAATTCTAATACACAAGTTTTGATTAGATTATTAGAACATGTGTCTGATAACCATCAAAATTCAAACTAACAAACCACAATCTAGCTTGAGTGATAAATTTGACTAACTTCTTGTCAAAAAATTTTATCTGCTTTTAACTTGAACCAATTCACATTTTATGTATTTTAGAAATGCACATCAAACGAGTGTCCCCTACCATCCCCTTAGGGTCCTAACATAACCAAAACTAATATCACTCATTTGAAAAGGTAAACAAAGGTTATGAACTGAAGATTAATCTTATTTATCATTGAACGAGGAAAACTATGAAGAATTTATCACTCAATTAGGTCAATTAAGGAAATATATCACTGTATAACAAAATTTAGATTACAAATTGCAAATGAGCATGAAGATATCATGATGAAGATGAATATGATTGATAATTATTATTGTATAATACAGAAAATCAACATGAAGAATTTATCATTGAACTAGGCAAATTATGAAGAATTTATCACTCAATTAGGCAAATTAAGCGAATTTATCACTATATAGCAAAATTTAGATTGCAAATTGCAAATGAACATGAAGATATCATGATGAAAATGAATACGACTAATAAATTCTTCATAGTTTAATACAAAAAAACAACATACATGGATTCTAGTCACGTTTAATTTACATAATTAGGGTTATGAAAGAAGAATGAGAGATGAGTATGACTCACGTTTTATCAGAATGATTATCAGAGATCAACCAAACCAACAGAGATGAGTTTGTTCGAATCTCAATCAAAACGTTGGAGATTTCTTCGAAATTTTGATCAAAACAATGGAGATCTCTTCAAAATTTTGATTTCTATGCAATCTGGATCAAAGGTGTGAGAGATCCCTTTAGAATGAAAACACCAGAGATCTCGTGGATTATTTAAAATCGACAAAACCCGTCTGAGAGATGATTGAGAAATCACGTGTCTTTCACGTGCGTTTGGGGGAGAGAGAAGTTGTGAGTAACGGTGTGTTTCACGCTTGTGATAACCAAGGGTAAAATTGAAAAACAAAAATGAGAGGACTTGATAGGTATTAAGATTGAAAAATGGGACCGGTCAGTAACTTCCTCAATTTTTTTTCCTTTGACAGTTACTAAAAATATCAAAGGAGTTATTGTTTCTATAAAGTTCAAACAAATAGAGGCCCATGGATCAAACCCTATCAAACCTGAATTCTACTCTCTTTCATTCTAGTTTTGTCTTTTCATTACATAGAAACAGCCATAGTCCTACTTTCTTTCATTCTAGCTTTGGTTTATTAAAATCCTTATATTTTGCTTCGAAGCAGTATGAGTAGTAAGATAGTGTACTCAGTTTATTAATCAATTACAAGTTTCTATTTGTTTATTTATTGCTCCGTATTTAATTTTGTGGTTGATATTAATTATAAAATGTGTAATCTTCTTATAAATTGGCACACAATGTCAAAAATTTGGTAATTATGTTATAAAGTTGTAATTTGGTATGACATTTTTTGATATATCAATTTGTGATCAAGTTATACATTTTGTAATTAACATTACAAAATTTGTAAAAAAATTACACATTTTATATAGGGTGCATATGTTATGCACCCCTAGCATTTCCCATTATTATGTTAATGATGATGTTGGTTCTTTATCACTTTTATCCCAATGCAATTGATATAGAAATTTCTTCACCAAGAAATTTCAATAAGTGATTTAAGATTTTTTTAGCCAGTGGCTTCTTTGCTAAATTTCAACAATGCTTGAATTGACTCTAGTTAACAATCTTAGCAATCCTAGTTTTGACCTGTCTCTTTGTGGTGTTCCGGCTCGAGTGGTATGATTTTGAACGGTGTTACATATCTTAGTTCCTTTTAATCCCTTATTTGGTATATAGGTGTAGCGGTGTGTTTGGAACAGGTAATGTCTCATGTTGTATCAGGTTGTAGCATATCTTTCATGTTTGGCCACTTTCGCTGACTATGTCGGAATCGAGCTGGCCCGGTCAGCTCGCGGGGGTCAGGGGGCAGCGCCCCTTGGTGGTCCGAGGGCAACGCCCTGGCGGGGTCAAGGGGCAACGCCCCTGAAGCAAAAATACAAAATGCATTCAAAGTTGCTTGTCCGCTCGAGCGGCCATTTATGCGCTTGAGCGGAGAATGCTTGGTTTCAGAAGTTTGACCTATCTACAAAAGTACTGGAAATGTGTATTCAACGCTTGAACGGGGATTTTTACGCTCGAGCGGACCATGTTAAATCAGTTCGTGAATCGATATTTCAGACACTTTTGTATATTATCTCTCTCTAAAAACATTTCCTCTCCCTTCTCTCTACATTCTCTACCAAACTAGATCAAAAACCTTGATTCCAAGATTTATTTGAGTTTTGCCTTGCTTTCATCAAAGTGGTTATTCTCTAGAGCTTCATTGTGTGCGGTGAAGATCGAGTTTAGGCATCGTTGATTTGGGGGGGTTCTCATTCATTTCTTCTTCAAAACTTGATGGTAGGGATTTTCTTAGAGTTATATATATATATATATATTTTTGCAAGATCTATATGATTTCAAATCATCTTTCGATAGCTTTAAAAATTGATTGTTGATTCAAGAAGTTGAGCGATTTTGAAAGTGGGTTTGTCTCTTGTTCTTTAAAATGATCTTATGGGTTTTTGATCTTTGTTGATTGAAGAAAAGATGATTTTGAAAGTTTTCATTCAAAAGATTTGAGTTGTATAGTTTTGGTGAAAAACCTAGAAATTGGGGATTTTAAAGAGATGAAAATCTATGAATGATATTGTTATATTTATTTTGTGTGTCAAAATAAATGGATATTGAAAATTTTCTTATTATGTTTATACTAAGTGATGAAATTTCATGGAATATGAGAATTGTGTTCATTTTGGAAATTATTGTACAAAACGTTGAAATAGTTTGAAATGACTAATTGTTGAGGATACTTGAGAAAAGGGAATTGTGTTATTCTTGGATGATGAATTGGAAAAAAGTATTATATTCATCTTGTGAATTGGCATATCAATCATTTGATTAATTAAACTTTGAAAGTTGATTTGAAAACTTGCATTGAGAAAAGAATGTTGGGAAATAAGTTTTTATGAAATGTTTTGGGATAAATACGTTGGTAAGTCTTGATAGGTGGTGTAGATGAATATTGAATAAGTTGGCCTGAGAGTCCAAGGTGAAGACCGAAAACCCGTGCGGATAGGTGTCGAGCCTTCTGGTTAATACCGGTAAAAATGACACCGACCTAGGGATTACCAAAGTCGTATTTACCGCCCTTGAAATAAGTTGTTAAGTTTTGAACAATTGAAATTGCATGATATCATTGAGTATGATGGTTTTTAAAAGATGAAAATGTGATTTATCTTCAAAAAGGGCATAGCATGGCATGTTCATTTCATCTCTTGAGACTTGTATAAAATGTATATACTTTGTTAAGGATTTCTTACTGGGCTTTACGCTCACCATACGGGATTTTTTGTGCAGGAAAAGATGTGGTGATGTCGTCTAACCAAAGGCAAGGAAATGTGTGTTGAGAGTACGAGACCCTCATTTTGCTGTGACTCTGTGTGTAAGCCAAGGGCTGTATGTGTATGGGTTTGAATAACCGTTTTGTGTAACCAGACTCAAGTCTTGGAGACTTGTAAACCCTTGGGGGTATTTGTTTGTTTATTTACTTGTTGTTGGATTAATGTATTGTTGCATCAAGAACTATTATATCATGTAATATAAGTTTGGAGATTTATATTCTACTTTCCTTGAAAGAGCCATGATTGTTGTATTATCATTTGGGCTAGAAATTTGGGGCGTTACAAACAAAGAGACGCTTCGAGCTTGTGAGGATGAAGTTATGGTTTGGTGGAAAAATAAGATGCATGGGCAAAATAGTCATGGAAAAATAGTAAAAAGACCTTGAGGGAGGAAGCTTCTATTTCCATACACTACTTGCTCTTTATACACACACTTAATGAAATTTTCTTTTATTACAATTTTGTCCTTAAATAAAACTACCAAAATACTCTTGTTTTCTCTTCCAAAACCCTAATCACTTAAACTTTGGCCGCCGCCGTCACTGCCATTGCAGCCTTCTTCGACGACCACCCCAACCATTCTCCCACTCTCGCCTTCTATCATCATCCATTCCCACATCTTCACCAACCGCTGCAGCCACTCCACCATCCACAATAATCCCAATCTCTTCTTTGCCATGTTCGCTGGCGACATGTATGATTAAAGATATAGAAAGAAGAGAACCATATCAAGAAGGAGAGGAATTGGTGGGGGATTTCAAGAAGGGTTTGCGATGGAAGGTGTTTTGTGGATGGGAGGTTTGTGAATACAATTTGTGATGGAGGCTAGTTTGTAAATAAGGGGTTCTCGACAATGGAGGTTTTGAGGGGCTACAGTGGAGGGGATTTCGGGATGGAGGTGGTTCACAATGGTGAGGGGTTTAAAAATGGGGGTTCACGGTGGTTCGTGGTGGCGACGGTGGTTGGGGTGGAGACGGGTGATGGTTAAGGTTAGGGTTAGGATAAAGGTTTGAAAGACAAAGAAGATTAGGATACTATTGGTATGATAGGTTGTGTACTGAGTAAAATTTAATATTTCAATTTCATTAAGTGTGTGGTTTGAGAAAGTGTGAAAATAAAATTTCCCCTTAAGGGACCTTAGCTTTGAAGTATCTTTTATGAAGATCCCAATTATCACACTTTTATTGGAGGATTTACTGCTAATTTTCCATTTATTTTTTATATTTTAATTAGCATCTTAATCTAATTTTAGGTTTGGAGAAAATACAAGTAAAATTATCTTTTTGTTATGTTAATTTTACTTTATTTTTTTAGAAAAAAACTCATTCTAAAAAATGGTATATATGATACACTTTCCATTAATTTGGATGAAAACGAACAATGGCATTTTAGTCAAAAACTACAGGGTAAATTACACTTTGCACCCTTACACTTTACACAAAATCTCACTTTAGTCCTTACACATCAAATTGTGACACTTAACCCGATGCACTTTTGGTCAATTATCACATTGGCCCTTCTGTTAATAGTGAGGCTAACAGAAGTTACCCTTTAGGGGGTTAAGTGTCACAATTTTGATGTGTAGGGACTAAAGTGGGATTTTGTGTAAAGTACAGGGGTACATAGTGTCATTTACCCTCACATGTTCTCTCTCTCTCTCTCTCTTTCCCTCCTAATAAAAAATTAAAAAACCTATTTTAATCTTTTTCATTTTATTTTCATAATATATATAATTTTTAATATAAAAATTTAATTTTATAAAATTAAAATATCATTGAAAATATACCTTTAAAATAAGACTATTATTAAATATATTTAGGACAAATTACAGCGGTAGTACCTGCAATTTACTTTTTTTGTCATTTTGGTCCCTGTTATTTCTATTTGCTCAATTTTGTTCCTTAATTTCATGGATTGTGTCATATTAGTCCAATAAATAACGGCGGTTAAGTTTGATGGACGGATAATCATATGATGTTTCAATTTGGTCCCTGTAATTTATAAGATGTGTCAATTTAGTCCCTGTTGTTTTGACTTTTCTGTAAACTACAGGGACCAAATTGACACATCCTATAAACTACAGGGAGCAAATCAAAACATCATTTGATTTTCCGTCCATCAAACTTAACCGATGTTATTTATTAGACAAATATGACACAATCCGTAAAATTAAGGGGCAAAATTGATCAAATTGAAACAACGGGGACCAAAATGAAAAAACTAGTAAACCACATTGACCATTTGCATAATTTACCCATATATTTAATAAAAAAATAAAATAAATAAAAAGTAATTACTATGTTTAGTTATGTTTTGAAATTATTATTTTTTAAATATAAAAATTAATTTGATGAAATAAACACACAAAAATCATATATTTTTGAAATTCTCAAAAACAATCTTCATTAAAAAAAATCATAATAAAATAATTTTTTTTTAAAAGGAAATAAAAAAACACAAATCCAATTTGTGCATAGGTGCAAATCAAATATAGAGGAGTTTTGGGAGATCATATCATCACATCACTTCTCACATTTTTTACACGATTTTTTTCAAAAATAAATAAATATAAATAAATAAATAAATAACCAAAAGTAGCTTTTAACCATCCCTAAAACTCCTCTGTATTTGATTTGCACCTATGCACATATTGGATTTGTGTGTTTTTTATTTCCTTTCAAAAATTTATTTTCATATGATTTTTTTTTAATGAAGATTGTTTTTGAGAATTTCAAAAAATATGATTTTTGTGTGTTTATTTCATCAAATTAATTTTTATATTTAAAAAATAGTATTTCAAAACATAACTAAACATAGTAATTATCTTTTATTTATTTTAATTTTTTATTAAATATATTTAATATTTGTCTCATTTTAAAATTAAATTTTCAATGATATTTTAATTTATAAATTAAATTTTTATATTAAAAATTATATATATATGAAAATAAAATGAAAAAGATTAAAATAATTTTTTTATTTTTTATTAGGAGAGAGAGAGAGAGAGAGAGAGAACATGTGAGGGTAAATTACACTATGCATTCCTACACTTTACATAAAATCTCACTTTAGTCCCTACACATCAAAATTGTTACACTTACCCCCCTCAAGGGTAACTTCTGTTAACCTCATTGTTAACAGAAGGACCAATGTGACACTTGACCAAAAGTGCAAGGGGTTAATGTCACAATTTGATGTGTAGGGACTAAAGTGAGATTTTGTGTAGAGTGCATGGGTGCAAAGTGTAATTTACACCTAAAACTACATGGGGCCTTTCTTGCTTTATTTGAACCATACACAGGTAAAGTGCTCTAGTCTCAAACCACAAATAGATAAAATGAATTTTGTTATCTATCTATATATTATATTTATATAACAAAAAGAAGAATCTAATCCACAAGGCCTTTAAAAGTTTTAATATCTCAATCTTAATTTTTTAATTTTTTAATTAAAAAAAAAACCCCACGCCCACCTTTTTTAAATAATCCTAAACCCTATCTTTTACTTACCCTTTTTTTTCTTTTATGCCTCCACAACCGCATCTTATTTTTACCTCCACTTTTCTTGTGAGTAATCTTTCATTGATTTCATTGCTTTTCTTTTTGGGCTTATTTTTTAATGCTTGTTTTCATTGCTTTTCTTTCATTTATTTTTTTAAAGCTTGCTTTTCTTCTCATCTATTTCTTTATTCAATTGACTTCATTTCTTCAACTGTCGCCTGACTTCATTGCTTCAACAGGTCTATTCGTCTATTATTTTCATGTAAGGCCCCGTTTCGGATATTAGTTTGGGCTAAAATAGTCATATATGGCAAAATATACTATTTTAGTTAAATATGACAAAATGTCACATCTAACGCAAAATTATTTCATTTTTTCTTTCATAAAAGTCAAAAAAGCCAAAAAGTCTATCCCAAATAAGGCTTTTTAGCCCTAGACGAAAATATCTAAAAAGTCAATCCACATTCCAAAAGAAACTTCCATTGCTTTTCTTTTCATTTATTTTTTTAATGTTAGCTTTTCTTCTCATCTATTTCTTTATTCAATCGACACCAAATGTGATTGTGTTTTTCAATTGACTGTATTTTTTTACACTCTGTACACTCCATTTTGATCAAATGATGAAAAAAAATGTGACTGTATTTTTTTAACTAAATGTGTTATTTTACACTTCGTTTTGATCACATAGTAAGGAAAAAAATTATTAGGTGATTAGACGATGTAAACAAAAAAAATTTGTGATTGTATTTTTTAACTGAATGTAATTTTTATAGTCTGTTTTGATCACAGTGAGAAAAAAAAAAAGGTTTTTTAGAGCATTGTTATAGCTACATCACCACCTACCTCTTTCGCTAAGGCTGGTATGAAGATGATAAGGGCACAAAAATGATTAATCTTCAAAAATATTAGATTGTATTGTGTATATCAAATTTATTTAAGTAATATTTCTTGAAAAAGATGGTTATTAATGGTATTTCTATTTAAGGAATCAAATAAAAAAATATATTTATTCAATTGACTTCATTGCTTTTGTTTTCATTTATTTTTTTAATGCTTGCTTCTCTTTTCATTTATTTTTTTTATTATAAGCAATGAATGAAAACGTCATTGCGTTTCTTAATTGATTGTATTTTTTCACACTCCATTTCAATCAGACGATGTGAAAAACAAATGTTATTGTATTTTTTAATTGATTGTATTTTTTACACTCTATTTTGATCACATAGTGAGGAGACAAAAAAATTATTGGGTTTTTTAACGCACTACTATATCTATATCACCACCTGACTCTTTTGACAGAGCTGGTATGAAGATGATGAGGTCACAAAAAAGAATACTCTTCAAAAATAAGAATTATGCTCACATAAAGTAGCCACAATCTATTTATCTGTACTTCTATACTATATATATAAGTAAATGTAGTGAAATGTGAGAGACCTCCAAGCTCTTAATAGGTGTGGGGTGGCTGCTGTGCCCACTACTGTGCCCATTTCGATAATCTGAACCTTTCACATTTTAGAATATATCAAGTGGAACATACCTACAAAAAATCAAGTTAATCAGATATCGTTAACCCTTTCATCCACTCACATTTGTATTCATTATAATACTTTAAATCACGATTATTATTTATTTTTGTAGATACAAATATAAGTGGATAAATGGGTAAACGATATCCGATTAACTTGATTTTTTACAGACATGTTCTACTTGATATATTCTAAAATGTGAATGGTTTGAATTATTGAAATGGGCCCCGAAATGGACCCATTTCGCTGCACAGCAGTGGCTACTGTGCCCCCGTACAATAGCCACCCCACACCGTCTTAATACTAAATTCTCAGGTAATCTCTCTCCTACATGGCATTATGTGAAGTCTTCTTTACTCATTTCCCTAATTTTTAATTATTTTTTAAAAATAAACATAACAAAAAAAATTTAAAAATCAAACATATAAACATATAAAATTTATAAACTTGATCTCTATCTCTTTAATTAAAACTTTGTTGATTAACAAATTTGATATTTGATCTCTATATCTATCTCTTTCTTTTTTGTAAATGTTTATTTTATTTATTTTTATGTTCCATTTTCAAATTAGACATTCTCAAATTAGATTGTGTTTTTTGAAACAGAAAAATAACTGAGTGCGATTTTATTTTATTTTTATTTTTTTCCCCTTGTGTATTTTAGGTGAGATTCTTAATATTATAAATATTTTACAATACTGATGTGTCATGAATTTTACTAATTGTGTCAATAGTTGCCAATGCACCTAATTTATGTTATAAAGCTACAATATAGATATAAATTATTTATATTGTGATATGAGTTTGATTTATACTTTTGGTTAATTTTGTTTGTCTGCAATTAAATTGTTGTTTTAAAAAACTTATTCAGTCAAGTAATAGATTATTTAACATTTTCTTTCACAATATAAATATTAATTAGCATATCACCCGTGCTATTAGGGGTGGGCGCAGGTCGGTTGCGGTCACAGAACCTCTAATTCACCATCCGTCTGCCAAATTGACGGATTAAAGAAAATCAATCCGCATCCGTCAGCCAATCCGGCAGATATGGATTGAGCGGATTAGCGAATTGGCGGATGGATGCGAATTGGTTTGGCAGTTTAAAATTTTATAAATTTTTAACATAATTCAATTTGTACACTTCTTCAAATATATATATATATATATATATTACAGTCAATGACTTAAAAAAATTTTATAATCACTACATGTCTCATCCAAAGAAAGAAAGTTTGAAACTTTAGAATACTACAATCACTAATGCCTCATCCACATATTACAATCACAGCATGCCTCATCCACATAAAGTATTACAATTTTTAAAATATAAAAACAATTCAAACCACCAAAACCATGAACATAGCAGTAATAGAGATTGTATGCCTCTGTATTGTTACATCTATGTAACGCCCTCAAAATATTATATAATCCCAACATCTAACAGTTCTATATACATGATAGATAAATCACATTTCCATGCATACATCAGAGTTAATATTACAAAGAGTATTTCATATAAGTTAAAAATGTTTACAAAGATAATAGAATGCCCTACGGGCTTACATCTTTCCAAGTTGTTACTTGATTACACAAAAGAAGAGTTCTAACTCTTTTACAAGTAAAGCCCTCGGCTCGCATTTACATGTAACCAACAAAACAAATAACAAAGCAGAGTTTTCAACTCCTAAACCTCCCAAGCAAAGATCTTGGAGGCGGTACGTCTCCTGTACCTGAAAATGGTGTCCCAAGTAGGGTGAGCCAAAACCCAGTAGAGATATGCTAAACCCAATATAAGACATAACTAAAACATTCACATTCGACAAATGATTAACACTTGTAAACCAACTCACACCCTTCCCATAGCCCAACAACATTTACATCCATGTTTCAATCCACTTTTTTTTTTTTTTATCCAATTCAATTCCTAAATACGGTTCATTATCTAACCAAACAATTTAAATGAGACTGCAACTCAACTTATTAACACTTCCGTTATCTACAATTCAAAATGAGACTACAACTCATGTAATTAACACTTCAAGTATCACCAATTCATAATGAGACTACAACTCATGTTATTAACACTTCAATTGTCAACTTCATTCATGCACTTCAATTTATAAGGTTTCAGGACTTTCACCCCGGACACTCCGGCCAACTTAATTGTCTATGGAGTCCATCCCCTATCTTCTCCCAAGCAATGGAGTACATCCCCTATCTCCTCCCAAACAAAGATATATATATATAATGTATTAAAGCATATAAGCACATATGGAGTACATCTCCTATCTCCTCCCAAACAAAGATACATATACAATGTATTAAAGCTTATAATCATATACGGAGTACATCCCCTATCTACTCCCAAACAAAGATACATATACAATGTATTAAACTCTTTATCTTATGCCATGATTAATTAAGGCACATATTCAATGTGTTATTCCAACTGTCATATTCAATGACATATTTTGATTGATTAGTTTCAATTTACCTAATCATCATGCAGTTCTACAATAATCAAGACTATCCTCCACCGATAGCCCAAAGTAGTTATTTCTAAACAGATAAATGAATTTACCAAACAGATAAATTATCACATTTTCCATAGGTGAGTGATTTATCAAACCGACTACACCAACTAGTCCCAGTTCTATCCAATTTCATGATATTCAAATCAATTTCATATTCCTCACAATTACCAAATTAATTATACAAATTAATTAGGGCATTTCCCCCTTTCCCCCCCCCCCCAAAATTTTCTCAACATTGATCCTAAGACCGAATCTCACCTATCAAACCCACAAAACCTCATTTTCAAGACCTCACATGCATATGGAGCTTAAAAACAGAAAATCCCTCTTTTATATACCACAAATCTCAAACCCTAACTTCCCAAATCACCAAATCTCAACATCTATACAAAATGACTAATATTTATGTTAAAACTCATAAGAAGGAGTAGATTATCCCTACCTCAAAGAGGAGCTCAAAGGAGAAGAAGGATGAAACTCAAGATGCTCCAAATCAACACTTTTTCAGATCAAAACGTTGCCCATGCAAAGCTCAAGCTTTCTAACAAAGGGAGTAGGGTAGAGACACTCTAAACAAGTGTATTTGTAGAGAGAATGAGAGTGTAGAGAGAGAGGGAGTCGGATCTAGGGTTTGGATGAAAGAGATGATAAAAAAAAGATGTAAAACACGCTGCTGCCAACTGATATACTCGAGAATATGCTTAACTGTTTTGATATGAATGATTATGTGCTATAAGTTAAGAATTGCTTGCATTGAAATTGTTTGAATATGTATGCTTTCTAGTATATGCATACTTGTGCATCTTTGTGTAAAGTATAATGCAAGTTTAATCAGATGGTGAGAACAAGAGGTGATGAGATAAAGGAATCCTCTACTGCCAGAATGGACAGAATGAAAAGACTAATACAGGAAATGGCAGAAACTTTGAGACAGCAACAGGAGTGGCAACAACAGTGGCAGCAACCACATCCGCCACCTCCACCCCTGGCACCACCCGTGCCAGATAATCAGAATGATGATCGGATAATAGCTCTCACCAAAGAATTGAAGAAAATGAAACCACTATGGTGGATTAGATCCGTTGAAAGCCGAAGCATGGGTTCTCGGCATTGAGAAATTGTTTGAAGTGTTCCCCTGCTCAAAGACACAAAAAGTGCTTCTAGCCACTTTTATGCTAGAAGACGAGGCAAGAAGATGGTGGCTGTTAATGCGAAAAATTATAAAGATGTTGACGGGGTGAAATTTTTGGAGTTTTCTATGACAAGTACTTCCCGCAAGTGTGTTCGGGACAGGAAAGTAGCAGAATTCATGGAACTTAGGCAAGACAGCATGACTGTAGCGGAGTATGAGGCCAAATTCACTGAATTGGCCAGGTTTGCACCACATGTAATTGATACTGACTATAAGAAGGCGAGACATTTTGAGGGTGGGCTTCGAAGTGACATTTTAGAAAGAGTGAATGTCTTGAAGCTGGAGACCTACATTGGGGTGCTAGACAGGGCCATCATATCAGAGGCTAACATAGCTAGACAGGCTAAGCCAACAACAGAATGGAAGAGTAACAAAAGGTAAGGCTTCTTCTCAAAGAAAAATTTTCGAAAAAGCAAAACACGGGCTCCTCAAATACTTCAACTCCTTCCCGAGACACAGCTCCCATGTGCAATATTTGTAGCAGAAAGCACCGTGGAGTTTGTTACCGTGTGTTAGGAGCCTGTTTCAAATGTGGGAAACAAGGGCATATGGCCCGAGATTGTAATCAGAATGGGGAAAGATAGCTGCTAGTTCCACTGCATCGATCCCGAAACCGGGAAATACTTTGAGATCCGCTACCACCGGGGATACCGTGAGACAGGGGAGAGTTTTTGCGCTTGTTCCGGGCGATACACGGAATGCCAACGCAGTTGTCTCAGGTACTATTTCTATATGTAATCAGGATGCTTTTGTATTAATTGATTCCGGATCCACACACTCTTTTGTGACATATGCATTTGCATCTAGACTGAATAGACCTTTAGAATTACTGCCATATCTGCTATGTGTGTCTGCTCCATCTGGGGAATCTGTATTGTGTGAATCTATATACCGGTTTTGTGATATGCGTGTTGAGGATGCTATCCTATATGTAGATTTGCTGCCCTTGAACTTTAGGCATTTTGATGTAATTTTGGGCATGGATTGGTTGACCAAGTATTGTGCCACCATTGATTGTGTGACAAAACGAGTTGTATTTAAACCACCAGAACATAAAGAGATTGTGTTTGTGGGTAATGGGTAGTGCCACCTTATTTGATATCTGCAATGAAAGCATGTAAACTGATCAGGAAGGGTGCCAGGGTTATTTGTGCTATGTGTTGTCTGAACAATCTGTGAATGTTGAATTGAATGATATCCTATTGTTAGAGAATTTCCAGATGTGTTTCCAAATGAATTACCAGGGGAATTGGTAGATAGGGAGATAGAGTTTCACTATTGACTGTACAGGCACCCAGCCCATTTCTAAAACTCCCTAGAATGGCTACTGCCGAAATGAAAGAACTGAAAGAACAGTTGCAAGACCTGCTTGACAAGGGGTTTATCCGACCTAGCATTTCACCTTGGGGTGCATCGTACTTTTGTGAAAAAGAAGATGGAACCCTACGCCTGTGCATCGATTATCGGGAATTGAACAAGGTAACAATAAAGAACAAATATCCCCTACCCCGTATTGATGACTTATTTGACCAGTTGCAGGGATCACAGTGTTTTCTAAGATTGATTTGAGGTCCGGGTATCATCAGTTGAAAGTTAAGGCAGAAGATGTTGAGAAAACCGCATTCAGAACGAGGTATGGACATTTTGAGTTTCTTGTTATGCCATTTGGAGTGACTAATGCTCCGGCAGCATTTATGGACCTAATGAACCGAATTTTTAAAACCTACCTTGACGAATTTGTTGTGGTTTTTATTAACGACATTTTGATATATTCTAAAGATAGACTTGAACATGAACATCATTTGAGAACTGTCCTACAAATACTTCGGAAAGAAATTATTTGCTAAACTAAAGAAATGTGAGTTTTGGTTGGGAGATGAAGTTGTTTTCTTAGGGCATGTGATCAACAAGGGGAATTTCAGTAGACCCACAGAAAATAGAGGGATTGTGAATTGGCCTACACCGAAAATGTAACAGAGGTCCGCAGTTTCATGGGCTTAGCGGGTACTACAGGAGGTTTGTGAAAACTTTTCCAAGATAGCTGTACCTCTTACCCAGTTGACGCAAGGGCAATTATTTGAATGGAATGACGAAAGAGAAGCTGCCTTTCATGAATTGAAAACGAGATTGACCACTGCACCATTTTGACACTACCGTCAGGTACGGAAAATTTTGTAATTTTAGTGATGCGTCTTATAAAGGTTTGGGTTGTGTTAATGCAGAACGGAAAGGTTATTGCTTTTGCCTCCCGACAGTTGAGCACGAAAAACTACCCAACACATGACTTAGAATTGGCCGCAGTGTTTTTGCTTTGAAAATCTGGTGGCATTATCTGTATGGGGCAAAGTGTGAAGTCTACACGGATCACAAAAGTCTGAAATACTTCTTTACGCAGAAGGAGTTAAATATGCGACAGAGGAGATGGCTCGAACTGATAAAGGATTATGATCTAGAGATTCAGTATCACCCCGGGAAAGCTAATACAGTTGCTGATGCCTTGAGTAGAAAATCAACAGGGAGTATGGCTTGTTTACTTACTGAACAGAGAGAGATCTTGCAAGATTTTGAGAAATCTAAAATTGAAGTGGTAATATGTGAACAGGGCGGATTGGTAGCCGCTATTACAGCCGAGGCAGTCATTGATGAAATCAACAGAAACAGAAGAGGATGAATTCCTCAGAAAGTGATTGATGAATTTGAGCAAGTCCGAAAGCAGAGTTTAGCATTGAGAATGAAGTGTTGAGGTTTCGGAACAGAATGTGTGTCCCAGATTCCGGAACTAAAGAAGAGGGTTTTAGATGAAGCCCACAGATCCGTATTTGCTATGCATCTCGGGTAACAATAAAATGTATCGGGATTTGAAACAAACCTATTGGTGGCCTAAAATGAAGAAAGAGATTGCAGAATATGTGTCCAAGTGTCTTCAGTGTCAGCAAGTTAAGGCTGAACATCAGAAACCAGGCGGTTACTTCAACCTCTCCCTATTCCTGAATGGAAGTGGAACATGTGACTATGGATTTCGTTGTTGGCCTACCTCGGACTTCTCGAGGTATGGATTCTATTTGGGTTGTAGTTGATAGACTGACTAAATCTGCACATTTTCTGCCAGTTAGAACTACGTTTAATGCTTATAGATTGGCTACTATTTATGTTGATGAGATTGTCCGTTTCACGGAGTTCCGGTATCTATTGTGTCGGATAGAGATCCGAAATTTGTATCTAGATTGTGGAAGAGTTTGCAGGAAGCTATGGGGACAGAACTAAGGTTCAGTACTGCATTCCACCCACAGACAGATGAGCAATCAGAACAAACAATACAGACTCTGGAAGATATGTTTCGGATGTGTGCTTTGGATTTCCAGGGGAGTTGGGAAGACTACTTGCCGCTTGCAGAATTTGCTTATAATAACAGCTTCCACTCCAGCATCGGTATGGCACCATACGAGGCTTTGTATGGCAGAAGGTGTATATCACCAAATTGTTGGACAGAAGTCGGGGATAGGGCTTTACTTGGGCCTGAAATTGTGCATGACACTTCTGAGAAAATCAAGACTATTCGACAAAGGCTCAAAACAGCTTAGGACCGACAAAAGAATTATGCAGATATTCAGAGAAGACCTCTTGAGTATGAGGTTGGTGACCATGTGTTCATCTGTGTTTCTCCGATGAAAGGCCAAGTCAGGTTTGGAAAGAAGGGCAAGTTGTCGCCCCGTTACATTGGGCCGGTTCAGATTCTAGAAAGGCTTGGCCCGGTGGCCTATAGTTGCTTGCCACCGGGATTTGAGCAAATCCACAATGTGTTTCATATGTCGATGTTGAGGGGTTATCTCCGAGACCCGTTTCATGTGATTGATTATCACCGGGTAGCTTTGGATGAAAATATGGAGTACGCTGAATGGTAGGAACGAGTTGTTGACCGGCAAGTGAAGCAACTGAGAAACAAGTCCATCCCAATGGTGAAAGTTGAATGGAAAGAACACTATGGGACGGATGCTACATGGGAAAAAGAGGAGGAAATGCAATTACGCTATCCACATCTGTTTCCCGACGAAGGTAAAATAAGTTTGGGGGACCAAACTTCCTAAAGGGGGGAAGACTGTGATAACCCTGTCCCTTATAATGTTAATTGGTCCTTAATACGAATGTGATTATGTGTTTTGATATGATTTCGTGTGCCATTAGGTGAAAATATGTGGTTTTGAATTTCTATCTGTTCACCGTAGGAATATCTATTTAATTGTCTGCTTTGGAAATTAAATTGAAGGCCTTATCGGTCACAGAACCCGGAATTGATTGCGCCATTGTGATTGGCATAATTTTTAGAGCCTACGGTGAAATTTAATTGAAAACTGATTCGGATCAAATTAAATTGATTTAATTAGTGACTTAGTGCTCTATTATTTGATATTAAAATAATATAGCAAGAGGGGCTTTTAATATGGGCACTACACACCCAATTTCTCTCCTTTAAGCTTTATTTGGCTGATCATAAACACTAAGAAAAGGAGAGGGTCGGCTAGAGGGAGAGAGGGTGAAGGAAAATTGAAGTTTTGGCCTCAAAGCTTGGTGATCTTGAAGGCACACTCAAGAATTTACCATAGATTGTAAGGATTAAGCTCCTAGGTGAGTAATCATCCCTTGATTCATAAGTTTGGACTTGTGATTTTGTGTATTCAAGCTAGTTGGGTAATCAAGAGTGAGAATTGACATAATTTGAGTTGTATGTGTTGAATTTAAAGTCAATAGATGCATGCATGTATGAAATTACTATGAATTTCTATATTTGAACACAATGTGTATAATCTATGTTGAATCTTGTTTGAAATCCATGTATTTGATCATCTCTTCACCAATTAAGTTGATATGAATGAATATTTCTCACATGCAAGAGTAGATCATGGAGGTATGAGCTTTGCATGTTTGAATTTGATGTATTGGTGATGAGTTTGGGTTAATTTGAGGCATGCATGTAAGTAATTCAACAAATGAAGCTTCATTGTGTTATGATTTGGTGTTGGTATCATGTGGGTATATGTATGTGTGAAATTGGAGCCATAATATGCAAGAAATGTGGTTGAAATGTCGAAATTGAACTCAAGAAATGTCCGCTCGAGCGGGGAATTCATGCTCCCAGTATTTTTTTTTTTGCAGGCATGGGTCCGCTCGAGCGGGGAAGTCCACGCTCGAGCGGGGGGAGCTATGTAGACAGACCTTCAGCTCGAGCGCCCGAGTTCACGCTCGAGCGTGAATTTGATGCGCTCAAGCGAGGAAGTCCATGCTCGAGCGGGGACCCTGTTTTCTGAAATTTTGTTTATGCGTTCTGTGTTTCGTTTTCCGTTCTCCTTCACTTCTAAGTACTCTTAGGCATGCATTAAGCATTGTAATTGGGTTAAAGAGATAAGAATAAAGCCTAAAGAGGAAAATGTGAATTTAAGAACGGATTGAATTGTTGGTAACCCTTTTGTGTTCATGGACTGTGTAGGGTCGAGCTCCAGGGCAAACCAACCAACCGATCACAGTGAGTAATATCGATATTTGGAAGCTTGTCATTTGTCCAATTGCTTATTTTCTTATAAGCCTTATGCCTTATGATTTGCTAGTTTGAATTGTGGACAAATGTCTGATAAGAATGAATGGGCCAGAAGCTGTTTTGACAAGAAAGAATGGATGGGCCAAAGGCCATTTTGACATGAATGGATGGGCCAAAGGCCGTTTTGACATGAATGGATGGGCCAGTGGCCGTTTTGACATAATGAGTGGGCCAGAGGCTGTTTTGACAGGAATGAAAGATAAATGGGCCAAAGGCCAGTATGCACTACAACAAAAATAGTCTTTAAAGACGAATACTAATGACGAAATTTTTTTTTGTCACGAAATACATATCTTTTAATGACGAAAATCATATTTCGTCTCCAAATGTACCATTTTTGGAGACAAAAATAAAATTTCGTCACCAATCTAAATCATAATAAAAAAATTAGGTGACGAAATTATTTTTCGTCATTATTTATATTTTTTTTGTCACCAAATATTTTCCCGCTAATATTTTCGGAGGGTGCCAAAATTTTGAGACTTTTGGTGACGAAAAAATTTGTCACCAATTATAAAATTATTAATGACGAATATATTTTTGTCACCAATAATTTTTAATATTTTAATATCATTTAGTGACAAAACAATTTTTGTGGTCAATATTTTTATTTTTGGTGAAGAAATAATTTTGTCACCAATAAATAATTTAGTCACTAAATATTTTAGGGGAAAATAAAAATGTTTTGGCGCCTCAAACACACCCAATAATTTATCGGTTCAAACCTATTTCTCACACACACACACACACACACACACACGGAGACCACGCCGCTGCTCACTCTCCTCATCGATTCAGACACAGATTGAGCGCCGATCGGCTCACTCTCCTCACCGCCGTCACCTTCTCCTCACCGCCGCTGATCTGTTAGCTTCTCCTCTCCTCACCGCCCCTCGCTGCTGTGCCGATCTAGCCTCTCCTTCCTTTGCCGATCTCATCTCCTCTTCTCACCGCCGCTGATCTGTTAGTCTCTCTCTCTCTCGTTGCTCTTTTCTCTCGATGCTCTCTCTTTCTGTCTTTTCTTTTGCTACTCTGTGTTCTGTATACATTATATTGTTATACATATAATATATATATATATATATCCTGCTCTATTTTATTTATAATTAGATTTGAATATGAATTGATTTGAATATGAACCTTGTAATTTGATATTTTATAAAAAACAAATTTCTTCTTGGATGGACACCAATATATATATATATATAGATATAGAGACAGACATATCAAAGGGGGTTGGGGAACAAGATTGTGTTTTTTTTTTATTGAAGAAACATACTGTGAATTATTAATTGAGCCCAGTTTTGTTGTGCAACATAGCCAATCAGATTTGATATTGTAATGCTGAGTTCTTTGGAGTTTTCAGAACCTCATTGACATCACAAAATTCAAATTTTTACTTATTGCATATTCCTCCATTTTCTTGACAACAATTCAACTAGGAAATTTAGTTTTGTAATAATAATACTTTTGAACTTTGTAGAATCATTCATCATTTTCTTTTTCAAATTTATGAGGCCCACATATCTAATCATGTTTTCTTGCCCTAATTCAAAACTTCTTTACAATTTATGAGGCCCACATATGAACCTTGTAACAAATCCTACTCTGTGTTCATATTGAATATTTTATGTATAATTAGATTCTGAATATAACTCAATAGTTGATTTGTTGTTCAGATTGTTGAATATAACTCAATGTATATATATATACATCATGTGCCATTATTTTATTTTTTTTAATGATTTGTTGAATATAACTCAATAGTTGAATATAACTCAATGTATATATAATATACATCATGTGCCATTATTATTTTTTTTTAATGATTTATTGAATATAACTCAATAGTTGAATATAACTCAATGTATACATATCTTTGAACATGAATGTGTATGTTGGGGGTTTTGGATTGTACTTCTAGTCTAGGATTGCTTTCAAGCTCTAATCTTGGTTTAAAAACAAAGTTAATTGCTTTACCAAATTTGCATATTGTTCAGATGTATTTGTTCCTTCGCTCCACTCCTTGTATTTAAGGAATTTGTGTACTTAGGATTTTGGGCCCAAAGCTAGTTTGATTAATTTTTTCTGTTATATTATGAAATTTCATTAATTTTATTTTTTAGTTTTATGATTAGTAATATTCTTGATGTGTTTGGATTTCTTTTGGGGGCTATGAGTTCCATCCTTGTTATTTTTCTCTCAAAAATGGTTCATATCCAAAAATCATTTAATTTTTTTAAAAAACTTTTAGGATACGATTCGGATATGGCTCGGATATAGAGGATACAACTCGAACATAGGAAGGATGCAAAAAGGGTGTTGGAGCAAATAAAATAGGGTTTTTGTTTAAATTACTAATATGAAGGGTCTTATGGGAAAAATTAAAAATTAAAGCCCAATTTAGGTTTAACAAAAGAAGATGAGCTAAATGATTTTAGGGCTTCTCTTTTGCCCTCTTGGTTTTTTCAATGATTGTAGCCCTAGAAAATTCCTCCACAACCAAAGAAAGCAATTGAATCCCTAACAATCGAATGTAAATTGAACTTGTCTTCCTCCTTTGCTCTAGGAACCCAACTCTGTTTACGTGGTAGTATATTAGTACTCTGTTTGATGATTGCTAGAAATTGTTGATGATGGTGCTCTAATGGTGATGGTTGTTGGAAAGTTAACATTGTGTTGTTGCCTTTGTTTACAAAATCCATAATTGTTGGAAAATGAGTTTAGGAAGTGTAGGTTCCACGAGTGAATATTCTTAGCTTAATGGGAACTAATAAAAAAAATTTATTATTATGTTTAATTTTTACAAGCGTATCCTAACCAATAGCCATACCCGTATCATACTTTTTAAGTTGTATCCATAATCGCATTATAGCCTTTATCCGTGCTTCATAGTTGCATTGGGGGGTTTCCTAAGAATTCACCAGATGAATGTTTTTTTTGAAAGCCTTATGAGTTTGTGCCCATAGAGTTCATACACTATCACCAGAACTAGAAGAAACCCCTGCCAGTAAAATGCTTGACTTTACTATAGCCAAGGCAGGGCAAAATTAATACATGACATATATTCTCTCCTTAGCATACCCATTGGCCATTTTGTGTATCCTATCTGCGGCAAAGTTTTGTAGTCTCGAGCTCAGTTACTCTACATTAAACAATCACTCTGTGCTGGGCTAGTATCGAGCATCATTTTTGTGCTAAGATTTCACAACTTTGCTTTGAAGTTCATATCAACTCCTGTGCTGACGTCAGAACAGAAAAACACATTTCTGCTTTAGACTAATTCCTTAACCAAAGTTTACAAAATTGTACTTCTATCAAGATGATATTTGTGTCTACATGTATTCCATTAGTATTAATCTTTATATGCATTTTTTAGTTGGGATGCTCTTATTAGTCACTTTGCGTGCACTTTTACTTGTTCTCCATGTCAATGTTTTGCAAATGACAACTCTGATTTGCAGATTAGTAGCCGTAATTTAGATCGGGTTCGTAAATTGAAAAGTGCAATGACGCAGTTAACTGCACGGTTCAAAAGGTATGGGTAGCGTTTAGATTGTTTATTTATTTTTTTCTAAAGATGAAGTATAGGCTGCATATTATTAAACTCCATTGATTGGTGGTTGCAGGTGAGAGATGAGCTTGAACAATTACTTGATGATGAGCTTGAAATGTTACTTGAGGTTATAAACTTATAACATTAACTTGCTTTTTTGTTTGTTATACCTCTCAAATTTAATGTGTCATGAAAGTGCTGGTATATTTGCAGGCTTACTTCATGCAAATTGATGGAACATTGAACAAATTGACTACGGTATGTTATATTGAATTCCTTCGATTTACCAATGCACATTCTTGATAAATAGTTGTGGCATTATGATTCTGGTAAAAAATAGTGTGGCACAAACTATGAAGGATGTGAGCCTTAATAAATCTTTGTTTGTTGCTGATCAAAAAAAAAAAAACTATGGAGGATGTACTTGTAAATCTTGTAATTTGTTTTAGAGTGAACAAGAAAGGTAAAGAGGGTATTAGTCTTCCTTTTCTTTTGCTGAGTTTTGGTGCCAGTTTTTCTCTCCAAACAAAACCTAAACTGTCTTGACATCAATTTATTTGAAAATCAAGTGAAAGAGAGCTTGAATATGAAGGCTTTTGAGTTCGCATTATTTGCTTCTCTGTTATTAGAATGGCGATAATTGTATTTTAATTTCGTTTGAAAAGCCCGAGAAATATCACAAACACTGAAATATGCACATGGCTCCCAATTAGAAAACTACTTTGACATTTGCACTATTCCAACATGTAGGCATGAAACTAAGTCGAAAACTATTCCAACATGTAGGCATGGAACTTAAGCTTCAAAAATAGGCCTTCGGGGGCCAAAATCGTGCAACAGCCACGAGACGGCCCGGGAAACACCTCAAACACTTCGGGACGAACCAATGCGAGTTGTGGAAACTAACGGAACTAGCACGGGACTCCCGGTTTGAAAACTAAGTCCAAAAATGCACTTTTTTACACTTAAGCTTGAAAATAGGTTTTCGGGGGTCCAAAATCGTGCAACAGCCACGAGACGGCCCGAGAAACACCTCAGACACCTCGGGATGGACCAATGTGAGTTGTAGAAACTTACGGAACTAGCACGGGACTCCCGGTTGAAACTAAGTCCAAAATGCACTTTCCACACTTAAGCTTGAAAATAGGCCTTCGGGGTCAAAATCGTGCACAGCCACGAGACGGCCCGGGAAACACCTCAAGCACCTCGGGATGGACCAATGTGAGTTGTGGAAAGTTACAGAACTAGCACGGGACTCCCGGTTTGAAAACTAAATCCAAAAAATGCACTTTTTCACACTTAAGCTTCAAAAATAGGCCTTCGGGGGCCAAAATCGTGCAACAGCCACGAGACGGCCCGGAAACACCTCAAACAACCTCGGGATGGACAAATGTGAGTTGTGGAAATTTACGGAACTAGCATGGGACTCCGGTTTGAAAACTAAGTCCAAAAATACACTTTTCCACACTTAAGCTTGAAAATAGGCTTTGGGGGCCAAAATCGTGCAACAAGCCACGAGACGGCCCGGGAAACCACCTCAAAAACCCTCGGGATGGACCGATGTGAGTTGTGGAAACTTACGAAACTAGCACGGGACTCCCGGTTTGAAAACTAAGTCCAAAAATGCACTTTTCCACACTTAGCTTGAAAATAGGCCTCGAGGGCCAAATCGTGCAACAGCCACGAGACGGCTCGGGAAACACCTCAAACCCTCGGGATGGACCAATGTGAGTTGTGGAAACTTACGGAACTAGCTCGGGACTCCCGGTTTGAAAACTAAGTCCAAAAATGCACTTTTCCACACTTAAGCTTCAAAAATAGGCCTTCGGGGGCCAAAATCGTGCAACAGCCACGAGACGGCCCGGAAAACACCTCAAACACCTCGGGATGGACAAATATGAGTTTGTGGAAACTTACGGAACTAGCACGGGACTCCCGGTTTGAAAACTAAGTCCAAAAATGTATTTTTCCACACTTAACTTGAAAATAGACCTTCGGGGCCAAAATCGTGCAAAGCCACGAGACGGCCGGGAAACACCTCAACACCTCGGGATGGACCAATGTGAGTTGTGGAAACTTACGGAACTAGCATGGGACTCCCGGTTTGAAAACTAAGTCCAAAAATGCACGTTAAATTGTATATGTTATGGATAAGATAATAATTTCTAACTGAGATTTTTTTTTTTTGATGTTTCATTTTTTTGCAGATTCGAGATTTGATATGGACGTGCTTGGTAATTTGGGAGGGCCGATGGTAGCTCATTTTGTGTTTTTGTTCATATTACCTTACATGTATTTTGGTTGTGTTGTAAATTTTATATTTTTGTTAGTATTACGGGCATGTTTGATATCCGCCCTTGATATTTTATTTTTGTTAATATTAGTAGACATGTTTTTTGTTGGATATTAGGAGATGTGTTTGGTAATCTGCATATGGTTGATATTATATTTTTGTGGATATTAGTAGACGTTTTTTGTGGATATTAGGAGACATGTTTATAATCCGCATGCAGTTCATTTTGTATTTTTGTGGATAGTGCTAAAATTCGATTGTGATGTTTATGAAAATGAACAGATTTTTGTATTGATTTGTAATATATATTTTATTGAACAGGTTATTGAAATGTGCAGGGAATTGTTACTGAAAAGAAAAAATTTTGGAAGAAAATAGTACCCCTATTTTTAAATTTTTAATTTTTATTAGTGACGAAATAAAAAAATGTCGCTATTAGTTTTCAAAAAACATGATGAATAATTTTGTCACTAATGATATAGTACGAAACAAATAATTTCGTCACATTTGCTGAATATTTCGTCACTAAATTGAAATATTTGGTGACAAATATTTTTTGTCATTGAATAATTTTCTTTTTTGCTCATTTTAGTGACGGATTTTTTTGTCACCTTAATCCATATCATTGGTGAGGAAAACTTTCGTCACTAAAATATATTTGGTGACGAAATATTTCGTCGCAAAAAACACTTAAAATAAAATATTATTTAGTTTTGGTGACGAAATGTGTTTTGGAGGACGAAAAATTCAACATTTGAGACGAAATATTTCGTCACCAAAATGAAAAATAGGTGACGAAACTGTTTTTCGTCACCAGGTACTTTTTTGACGACCTATAGGCCACGAACGTGGTGACGAATTTTTTTTGTCACAGATCACTTTAGTGACGAAATTTTGATGTTTGGAGACAAAATCTGTTTATCACCAAAAGCCTTTTTTGTTGTAGTGATGTTTGAAACCACAGTCACTTGACTTAAATTGTGTATATAAATGTTAAATAAAAATGTGAATTGGGCCCAAGGCCATTCGGGTATGTTGTTCTACATATCGTTTGTATCTTCTTCTTTGATATTATTCACTGGGCTATCGCACACGCTCATTCATGTGTTTGTAGGTGAGCCAAGAGAGGTCCAAACCCAGCCCCAGTGAAGTCTGTGTGGAACAACTGAGTTTTGGAGAGTCAGCCCTAGTGTCTCACGCACGAGACTCGTCTTCACCTTTATGCTATGCTATGTTATTTTTGTCATGTTGGCGAGGACTTTGCATATGTTTGTATATAGTTTTCATGGGTTGACTTAGTTTTTGGATGATCCTGTTTGTACAGAACTTATGCTACTGTATTTCTGTTGTGAGTTATTAATGTATATATGTTTGGTTGTTTGGATGTGCCATGTAAGCACAGCTCTATGGACAAAGTTTTGAACTGCTTCCGTTTGGCCCCCATTAACTCTGTTAAAATGCATTTGTTTTGGTTTGAGGCCGTAGGTAATCTCATGATTACTGGCCGGTTATGTCCTTAACCCACGGGGGCGGGTTCGGGTCATGACATTATGCTACCTCTGACTGGTGTTCGCGGAGGCGAGGGAGCGAGAGCTCCTATTGCGAGGATGGGGCATAGAGCGACTAGGGTAGCCAAGGCCTATGGAAGAGGGGCTCCTTAGGAGAGGCAGAGGACCGGCTGGCTGGAGCTGCCTACTACACTCACTTATTAGCGGTATACTGGGGAGGCATATCAGATTCCGATTGAGCCTACGGCAGTTGGGCACAGATACGTCAGAGCTCCTGACTCACCCCCGGTATGTACCACAGTTTTTTCCATCTCTTTCTGATATTTGTTCCCTCTGGACATTGATCATTCCCAAATGCATTTGCAGGCACCCCCAGGATACATCGAGGATCTGCTGGAGCTAGTAGCCTCATTTAAGGGTATGATATTGAGAAGGGAGGCACTGCTCGGCTTCCACTGCATTCAGGTAATTTCTTCAGTTTTTTTACATTCTAGTCATCAAATTTCTGCTGACACACCGAAACTGACATTTCAACTGAACACTCCCCCACACTGCACTAACACACTGCATCTGACATTTCGACTGAACACCTCCCCACACTGCACTGACACACTGCATCTGACATACTGCACTTCCAGACTGTACTCATACATTGTATCTAACTCCTGTATACACTAATTCTGCATATCATACTTGCATCTGATACGCATACTGTGGCTAACATATGACAACCGCCTTTTCAAGTCCCACCCATACCGACAGCACCAGCGGCGACTGCAACAGGACCTTTAGTGCCCCCTTCGACAGTAGGGAGGGAGAGACAGGCTCCAATGCACAGCCGAAGCCGAGCTAGGAGTGCCCGAGATGAGAATGGCCCTTTCGAGCCCATTTTGAGCAATGACGAGGCTGAGACCAATGAGGCCGATGAGGCAGCGAGTCAGCACGCTGAGTCATCCGAGAGCGGAGATGATGACGCTGGCTCGGGGTCTGCTAGTGGAGATGATGCTGAGTCGGGCTCTGAGGCAGAGGGCAACGACAATTCTAGTCCTGGTTCAGGGAGAGGTGCAGACAGCGGCGCTAACGAAGACAGCTCTGAGGCTCTGCCCAGGAAGAGGACGAAGAGGGCCTCTCGAGACTGAGATAACTGGCGCTGATTCTCTATATTTTTGCTAGTAGTGTTAGCACTTTGTACAACTTTAGATAGGTTTTATTTGCTTTAAAAACTTGTACTCTTCTTGTAAAAAGTAACCATGATCGGAATGAAAACCAATCTTTTTGTACGAAAAAGTGTTGTATTTTGCATTCTGAGCACCACATTGCATAAAAACGAGATTGAACTTGATTGATGGAATTTGAACATTGTATTGGCACAACCTTCTTAATCAGGTAATGAACCGAGTACCAACAAAACAAGAAAAACAATGTACAACTCGATAAATAATCAAGTAATATACGACTTGATAAAAAGCACACAATATACAACAACTCAATAAGCAACACAAATACAACTCGATAAACAAATTGAAACAAAACGGCTCAACAAAACTAACTAAAATTAGACAACACAATGCACAAAGAGCAGAACAAAACACAGATTCTCATCACTCTCAATACACAGGAAGACCACAGGACAGACAAGAATGCTGCCGGCCATGAATAGAGGCTGTCGGCCACTAGTGGTAGCCGGATAGCTACAAAAGGTGGCTGTCGGCCATCACCACTGGCCGGTCGGCCATCAATGTGAGGGACCTCCAGATTGTTGCCACCTGTCTTCCACTTAGTGCCTTATCTTCTATAAAAGTTGGAACTTCGTAGTTTCTTCATTCCAGCTCTGTTTTTGCCACAAATGGAGCCATTTTTTACTAAAAAACTCTTAAATTGGATTACAACTTTAGATGGCTCAAAAAAAGTGAATTTTAGGGGTTTTGGGATAAATGCACTATTCCTGCTAAGTCGTTCTCCACTGTGTTTTCCATTCCTTCATGCCGCGGCTAGGTATTGGAACCCGGTTACACATGTTTTCAGCTTCGGGGGACAAGAGATATGCCCGACAATCGAAGAATTCTGAGTTTTGATGGAATCCGAGCGTGATGAGGAAATCTTGCCCCAATCCCGTTTTGGTCATATCCAAGCTTTAGGAAGGAAGTGTGGGCTCACTTTACATGAGGCTCGATCTTTGGTTCACAACGAAGAGCTAGATATTCCCAGCCTCATTCATCAATTTTCTGACGTCGGTGACCGCGGCGACCGTCTTTGGCAGAGTTTTCAGCAACATGCCCTTTGTTTGTGTATGTTGGCTTATTTTCTTCTTGCCCCAAGTTTCGGAAGGTCTAGCATTCGCTTGATCGAGGTAGCCCAAGGTTTGAAAGAGGGCCAAAGCCGCATTGGCTTAGCATTAGCCGAGACTTTGATGGGCTTAGACGCCTTCCATCGGCGGGAGACGACCAAATTCGCGGGAAGTCCACTACTTTTGCAAGTTATGTTTCCCACCCTATCTCATATGTGTTTCTCACATCACTCAACACTCAGGCTCTGTTTTTCTCTCAAAACCCTTTCTCACTTTTCCTCTCTACATACACCTCTCTATTATTTAATCTTTCTTTTCTTTCATCTCTCCCCAGATATGGCTCATGGATAAATTGAAAGTATTGGACTCTTGCCCTACATATTCAGCACGAGGCTATTTCTTTCGCCAACGGCTAGTTGATTTCCCAAACGATGGGTGGTGGTGCCATTGGATGTGCAACAAGTCTGCTGTTGACATTGCTTGGGATTGCCCCTGGTTTGATCTGCCTGAGATGAGCTACAACATGGCTCTGCAACCTGGCATTCAACTGATTGGCTTGACACACTGCGCATTCTACTTCCCATTCCGGTTCAGACGTCAGTTCAAACACGACCAGACCTGCCCAAAAGAGGGTGTACAGTACTCGGCTTCATTTCCAATCTGAGGTTCACAATTAGCTCGATATCCCACTGCTTGGAAGATGAGAGAACTTCTAGCTCCTGCTCCAAATTTCAGTTGTACCCTTTCTGGCGAATGCTTGGCTTGGCTTGAAGATGAAGCGCAAGCTGGGCCTACTTTAGCATCTCAAGCTTCCACAAGTGTAGGGAGGGGATGCAAGAACATCTGACTCATCTATGCCCCAAGTTTATTGCTTTGATCTAACTTTTCAAGTTTTCTTTTTGAATGTAATAAAAGCAACTTTGATTTGCATTGAGAGTTTTAGAACTTTGTATTGAAATCAATGAAATTGAATTTGTGGGTGCTGAAAATTTTCCTTTTGATCCAAAAATGGTCTAGGTTGTAAAAAGATTAATTTGAACAAAATCAACTTTCATTAAAACTTTTCAAAACTATTTTCGGTAAGGATCACAACTTGACACACATGGGATCTATCCTCGAGATGTACAACCCCGAATCCAGAAATGGAAGATTGCCCCTAGATTGAATAGCACTACTCAGCACTGTAACTAGCTTTTCTCTCAGGGTAAGGATCACAACCAACCTTTCAGATAATGAGCAGACAAAGATGCCTTGATTAAGCACATGGACTCGGTTGATTTGGAAGTGTTTACGGCCGGACTTCAGAATGAAGTTGCCTAAGTATCCCGAAGATGGAAATCAGGCCTTACGTAGTTCGGTTCGGGTTCACTCGGGTATTAACACTCTCCTTTTATGCTCTAACTTTTGCCAAGGCCGCCCTTTATGGGTTTTCAAAGTTGTGAGCTCAGTTTTTCTTTTTTCTAATTTTTTGTGCTCTAACTTTTGCCTAGGTTGCCCTTCTGGATTTTCGACCTAGTGAGCCACTCAAGGATAGTATTTCTTCAACTTGTCCATGTTGATTGGTTGGGAGAATTCTAGGCCATCTAGGTCCATAAGAATGACAGCTCCACTCGACCAGATTAATTTGATGATGTAAGGACCTGTCCAATTGGGTCTGAACTTGCCCCTAGGGTCATGGATGGGAGCTCGATTGTCCTTCAGCACCAAATCCCTTTCTTTCAGATTCCTGGACTTAACTTCCTTGTTAAAAGCCCTGGCAATCCTGCGTTGATAACCTTGAACATGATACAGTGCTTTCAGTCTCCTCTCATCGAACAGCATCAGTTCTTCGAACCTGCTCTACTGCCAATCCGCTTCTGTTATTTGGTACTTAGCCATAACCCGCAGTGACGGAACCTCTATTTCGATCGGCGGAACAGCCTCCATCCCATAAACTAGAGAATACGGAGTTGCCCCAGTAGATGTCCAAATTGAAGTCCTATAGCCCCAGAGAGCAAATGGCAATTTGTCTGGCCAGTCTCGCTCTGAAGACAATGTAGAACCAATCTAGATCAAGCCAGGATCCTTCTCAATACTCACATTAACAAACATGATCTCATTCATTAAGGGCTTAGCACACCTCTCTTTCTCTCAGTTGATCAAATTTTTGCAAATCCCGAGGAATTCCTTCCTCTTTGTTTTCGTCACAGTGTTAGAAAAGTTTTGAAAAACTTAGGTAAATGCAATGATTTCAAGGTACAGAAAAGGTAGGTGAAAAGCACTGCCGTTTCATTCAAATCTTCTGGCACAACTGGCTCAAGGCAGAAACAAACATAAAAGCGTGAAAATCACTGCTGTTTCATTCAGATCTTCTGGCGCAACTAGCTCAATGGCAGAAACAGACTCAAAAGAAAGAGTGTAAAAGACAAACACAAAACAAGATGGTGATGTCCGAGGTAACACACCTGAAATCACCTGACTCTAGCACAACAGGACTGACTCGATACAACAAGACAGAGTCGACTGACTCAGTACAAAAAAACTGACTCTATACAACACAACAAGGCTGACTCAATACCTAAGTTAGAAGGCACAATAAACAGCATTTGCACATTGCTCAAAACAGTGTGTGCCATCCATCACATCTAGAGTAAACTAAGCGCCATCCGCAGGTGGTTCATCTCCTGATCACATGATCACATTATCCCCCAAGTTCACTGATCCAATGCCGATAGACTTTCCAGGACCTAGCGCGACGATGATCTCGTTGTCAATCAGATCTTGTATTTCGTGACAAAGACAAATATACATGTCAGTGCCATGGCCGGCTTGTTGATGGAAAGCACAGTATTTGGCCAGATCATGGGAGAAAGGAAGTTTATTTGATAATGGCCGCGGTTCCAGGGGCTTCAGATGCCCTTTCCTAGTTAGGAGCCTCAGGGCCGTTGACAGAGACATATATAGTGGGGTGAACACCCTCTGGCCCCGAGGTAGGTATTTGGCAGGTTGTGAGCTGGTTGTGTTGGATGTACCGGTGAAAGGGTCGGCAGGTGTTGACCGGGTTTGCCGATCTTTTCCAAGTGCAGGATTAGAGCTAAAAGGAACGTTTCTGGTACGATGGCCCTCCTCCCGGCTTGCTCCTTAATTCAAACTGCCTCCAACTTGAGTGGCGAACGTGTCATCCACAGTCTTTGCAACAACTGCGAGCACTTGCCGTTTGTTCAATCCTTTGGCTTTCAAAGCCTCAACAACCCACTGAAGGTGTTCACGGGGACCAATGCCTGCTCCTACCTTGTTCTTACCACTCGCCTCCACCTTGTCAAAGGATCGGGTCGCTATATCAGAGCGGAGCCCAGTTGTTGTCAACACGCCACCAGCCAGATCTAAGATGACTTCAGGTTGGCTCTTTTCAGTTGTGGCTTGCCCCAAGATTGAGGAGCCTTTTGGATTGAAACTTCTGGCCTGTGATGTGGTCGACGATGGAGCCAAAATTCCAGAGGCCATATCTGCCACAGTTCTTTGAAGATCTTCAATCATTTTCATCAACTCAAAAGTAGTGGGTTCACGGGTTTGAGATGATTGGGGTTCAAATGCGTCCATCATGCATAAGTCCATGCTTTTCGGGATAAACACATCAGGCTTGGGTAGATGGGCCGGGGTGATGTATATACTGGGGTCAAACAAGTTGGTCGTTGTTTGGATGAAGTTTACCTGCCTATATGGACGATTTTGATTGATATTTGGTTTTTCTGGAGGTGCTATTACCTTGTTGTCAATGAGATTTTGAACCTCATGACGTAGTCTGAAGCAAGAGTCGGTATCATGACCTTGCTGCTGATGGAAGGCACAGTATGTTGTCGGGTTATGCTTTGGAGGGAGAGAATCGGGTAGAGGCCGTTGTTCTAATGGTTTTAGATGTCCTTTCCTGAGTAGGACCCCTAGAGCTTTAGACAAAGGCATATAAAGTGGGGTGAAAACCCTCTGGCCTCGGGGTAGAAATTTCGAAGTTTGGGGGTTTGGATTGGACGTACCAACAAAGGGGGTGGCTGTTTTCAGAGTGGTGGTGACCATTCCAACTTCAGAAGATCTTGCAGTTGCATCACCACTGGTGGTCGCATTCGAACTACGTGTATAACCCTTCTTGGGTGACTCCCTTTCATGGTCAATCAGACCTTGTTTCATAGCGTCTTCTATCTGTACCCCAATCTTATGGAGGTCAATAAAGGTAGGAAGGGGTAAGACAATCATCCTCCGCATCAACTTCGGTTGCAGATTCCGCACGACCATCCTTATCTGGTCTTTCTCGGCTGGTCTTGTGGTCATCATAGAAGCCTTGGCTCTCCAACGGGTTACGAAGTCAGAGTAGCCCTCCTTCGGCTCTTGTCTAGTTGCCTCGAGATCACGAGTTGTGACCTCGATTTGGGTGTTGTATGAATACTGGGCGACGAAGGCCTCAGCCATCTCTTCCCAACTTCTCTTCCTTGAGTCCTCCAACTTAGCGTACCAAATGGCTGCAACACTCGACAGGGCCCGACAAAAGAGGAAAAGTTTTTGCAATCTTGTCAAGCCCATCGGGAGCAAAACGTCTAAAAACAACCTTAGGTAGACCATGGGATCTCCTGACCTGTCAAAACAGTCGATGTGAGGCATCTTGAACCTATCCGGCAATGTCACCGCCGAATCAATATATCCATCTTCAATGTCCGGGATGGAGTTGACTCCATGGGCTCGCTTAAATAGCTTCTCAAGCTTACTGACTTTTAGCGCGGTTGGATCCACCTCGAATTCGAACGGTGTGTCCACAGGATTAGCCGGTGCTTTAGACATCTGAGGTGGGATTGGCAGTGGGACTGGCCCTATCGGAACGTCCATATTTTCCTGGACGTGAGCCGTCTCCCCGGTGTTGGAACCATAAGTGGGGGTGGGGTGGGGGTGGATGCGAAGCAGATGCATCGGCTTGTTGGAGTTGCTGCTACTGCTGAAGTCTGGCAATTACTTCTGCCTGTTGAGCCACAACTTTTGCCTGACGGGCGGTAACCTTTGCCTGGCAAGCGGCATCCCGTTGCATGGCCTGCATGGTCTCTTTGAAGTTGACGCATCATGTCCTCCATGCTGACTGTAAAACGCTGATCAGACTGAACAGGTGTGTATCCTCTCTTTGAGATGGAAGCAGATATCTCAGCCCAACTGCGCATAGGTGAGGTGGATAATGACCGCTGATCTGGTAGCTGCTGTACTGGTGATCTGTGCCTGACTGGCCTTTTCTTCTTGCCTTACCAATGGCGAAGGAAACACTGGTTGCCCTTGACCTAAATCTCTGACCTGACAAAGTCTATCAACACAAGTCTGGTGTACTCAGGGGATATTGGAGCCTTCTGAAGCTATGGTTCCAGGACTACCTTGCAAAAGGAGAAACAAACAGTATCTCAACCTGATTTCACCAAAACAAATATGAGCATAGCTGAATAACTGCACTCTCTACTGAATTCTGCCCAAAATTCTACCTCAAATTTGATACCCTCAGGCTGGTACCCAGACTTGCAACTGATACATGCATTCCCTGTAAGGACACACCCTAACAGCACATAGCAAGCAAGTGAGAGCCAAAACACCCCTATGGTGGGGTAAGGTTTCCCTGTCCTATTTTCGTCAGGAGCTAGGGTTTCACTACGCACGCATGCGGTTTCAAACAACCTACATTCGGGTGAGCAACCTGTCCTAGCTTGGAATTGTCACTATGGTTTCCGATATGCAACTAGGTCGAATGGTCGAAAAGGGTGCCTCGGTAAAAACTGAGGTTTGTGCTCCCATCATGGCAGAGCCCGTAATCGGTCCGCCTTATGGCACGTTTTTCCAAGCAAGCCTCTGCCGAACTGTTCAGGAATAGCAGATGGCAAACACGGTGTCCTAGGTGCACCAATGCAAATGCAATGCAAAGAAACACATAAGTGTAAACAAAACAACATATCATGATGTTCGTGTAATAACCCGACCCTCGTCTATGATTCTGGTATACTTTCAAATCCCTTATTCTGTATATTTATATGCTTATTGTAAAATTACATGTGGAATTACGGTTCAGTAAGTAAATCGCATGTTTAAAGATGTCTATCTGTTGAACAAGAAAAGTATATGTTACATGTAGAATGTTGGAAGTATAAATTGGAAGCCTTAACAGCTTAATTATCAGAAATTGATTATATATCTGTGATCAGCATAATTTTTAAGTAATATTAAGTATGTTTACGAAATTTCAATTTTGGGATGATTAAACGATTAAATTTTGTCCTATTCACCTTATATGAATATATGGAAGTATTCTTGCTCCTTTAAACACTTAACTTTGAGGAATCATTTTGACAATATCTCCTGGAGAGGCTAAGAGAAGAAGGAAGAAGGAAAAAAGGGGAAGTTCATCAAGGAGGTGGATTAAGATAAAATTGAAGGGATTTTGGAGAAATTGAAGCTTAAGGTAAGTTTATTCCCTTAATGCAACCCTCTTCCTCTATTTAGAGTAAGAATTTTTTGATGATTATATGCCCTAGAGTTGTAAGGAAAATCTTGTGTGTTTGTGATGAATAATTGAAGATCATCCTTTCATTTGATTATTTTGATCTAACTTGGGCCATCTAGTAAGAATTTACATCTTGCTCTTTGATTTGTCATGTTAACCCAAATATAGAAATAGATGGCTATGTGAATACATATGTAAGAATGAGCAAGGATAAGGGAATTAGTTGGTGGTTATGAGTTTAAAGCTTTGATAACCCAAATTGAGTTGTGAAGTAAAGCTTTAGATTATTGTGTATTTGTATCTTCTAAAAACATGAATTTGAACTATATTTTGGTAATCAAAGGATCTACTTTGAACCTTGTTGTTGCTCACCAAAACTTGGAGTTTTGTATGATTTTCGGACTGCCAAACAGGGGCTTGGCCGCACGTGCGGAGGCCATGGCCGCACGTGCGGAGAAGAGGGAGAAATCTGGGTTTGCATACTGTCCATGGCCGCTCGTGCGGAGGGAGTGGCCGCACGAGCGGCCACCCCTGTTTCAGCATACATTGAGTAACTTTGAACAAGCATATCTTTTGCATCCGGACTCCGTTTTAAGTGATTCTTGAGCCTAAAATCAAGCCCCGGAAGTCTAGTTTCCAATGGTGGTGGTCTCACCCCCAAATTATAAGTACATAAATAGTTATGCCCAAATTAGTGATGACTATGCACTTTCTGTTTTTCGAGTTTGTACCGTTTCTTCATTTGAACCTTTCTCCTATCGATGCCTCCTATTTTATGATAACCTATGGAGGACTAATGAGTCTAGAACCACCATAGCTATTGAGTAAGAAATAAAAAGAGATTGGTTTTATTCTCATAATCTGCCATGTGCATTATGTTTGTAGGTCAAGATGAGGACATCGTTCCACCGCTATCAGAGACCTACCACTGTGAGTAGTAGTACTTCGATGTACCTTTATCCGTACTAATTATTGTTATTGACGTTATGATCTTCGTCGTACGAATTATGCTAACATGTATGCTATATATGTTATGTAAGAAACATTGTGAACTCATGGAAACATCAAAGAGGTTGTGAAGTTATGTATGCTATGTGAGGAACATTATGAAATTATGAAAACATCAAAAGAACTTGTGAACTTGTGAATCCAAAGGGCCGAAGGACGATGTAATAAGTTGTAAATCTATGAAACCTAAAGGCCATTGTGAAGGTGTGAACCCCTCAGACCAAGGGCCAAATTGTGAAAGTGTGAACCGACAAGGTTGTCCTACAAAGTTATACAGAATTAGACTGCCTACATATGTTCGTCCTTGAAGAACGAATTCTAAGTAAAGATAAGAATAGCTATGTGTATCCATATGAATTAGAAGTTATTCAAAATCTACAACATAAGTGCAAGCTTAACATTATTGTATAACCCTCATGAGAATGTGAAGTAGATCCTTAATGTTAAGTGTATGAGAATGATATGATACAATAAGAAATGCTTTAGTTATGACATGTTACGTTTGAATTAATGAATGATTATGTTTCAAGTACGTTACGAGTTCGAGTATGTTTCAAGTATATTTCAAGTATGTTTCAGATATATTTCAAGTGTGTTTTAAAGTATATCTCAAGTGTATTTTCAAGAATGTTTCACGTTCAAGAATGTTTCAGGTATGTATTAAGTAGGTGTTGCAAGTTTAAGTATGCTACATGCCACTTTCAAGGGCTTTAATGCCAATATGTTTTCAAGGGCTTCATGCCACTTACAAGGGCTTTATGCCACTTTCAAGGGCTTTAATGCCAATATGTTTTCAAGGGCTTCATGCCACTTTCAAGGGCTTTAATGCCAATATGTTTTCAAGGGCTTCATGCCACTTTCAAGGGCTTTACGCCAACCTTTCAAGGGCCTTAGTGCCATATGTTACAAGGGCTTTATGCCAACCTTTCAAGGGCCTTAGTGCCATATGTTACAAGGGCCTTATGCCAACCTTTCAAGGGCCTTAGTGCCATATGTTACGAAGGCTTACGCCACAAGTTTCGAGGGCCTCGTGCCACAATGTTTTAAGGGCTTATAACCATTATGTTATGATGTTTATGTTGCAGGATTAAGGGTTTATAACCATTATGTTAAGATGTTTATGTTGCAGGATTGGGCCTGAGGCCGACATGTACTTAGCGCAGAATCAGACTAACTATGTGAACTCTGCATTGATATGTATTATATCTTAAGTTAAGCATCATTTTATTTATGTATTACTGTTCACTGAGCTCGGCTCACACTCGGTTATGTCTGTCTCTGTAGGTCATCAAACAGGTGGTCAATCCTAGCCAGGACAGCCGCTTTTTTTTGTCAACCCTCTTATGTCCAGACACCGTATAAGCCATTTATTTTGTTAAGTTATGAAGATGTCGGTTGCTTATGCGTGCCCATCTAAGATCAATGTATATAATTTTCATGTCCTTTTTGTATACGTCCAAGTTTAGGGCTGAGATTGTAAATGTATATGTATGTACCGATGCCCAGGGATATAGTTTTAAACTTTATCTGCCTCGAATGATGTATGTGATGTGTGAGATCCTGGCATATAGAAATAGCTCAATGGAGTTTGTTTGTATTATGTTTTTTTTTTATGTTAGTATTTTATGCTTCCGATATGGCCCCATATGTTATATATACCAGGTTATATGTCCGTTCTGTATAGGTCATGCCGGAACTTTTAGGGGCGGGTTTGGGGCGTGACAGTTCGAGTCAAGTTCTCTAAATCCCCAGCAGAGTCACTAGAAACTGCTGAACGCCTGAACTCTCTATGCGGGGCCCCCCTTTCGGAGAGGGCGCGAATTGGATTCTAGCTACTACAGTTTGGACTCATGTCACGGTTCTAAATCTAATCTCACAAAGTGCAATGTAAGACTGATAAATCACCAAAGAGTCCAAATCCGGCGATTGGTTTTGAAAAATCAATTTTGAATCAAAAGCGCCAAACATGGACAGCTTTGCCAGATTTCAAAGTCGCCACCTAAATGTTTTGTTTTTGGGATATTTAGGAAACACTGACTCGTGCCAAAGGCCACGTGTCCATCATCACCAAAGTTGCCTCGTCTCGGGAACTTGGGTAGGAGGAGGGAAGGTCATGAAATGAGCACCCCCGCTCACCCGATCAAAGGATCGGCCTCTACTAAGCATGATATGTTGTTTTTGAAAATACATGTGTTCTTATTCCGGTTATTAGCTAACCTTACTATGTGATGCGCACAACATACAAGTATAGACTAAATTACTCGATTTGGAAAAAAACATCTCCTGTTTGTTTTTCGGAAATGGTTTGAAGATGCTACTCGCAAGTAGGCTAAAGCGCGGATTTTCCACCAAACAAGGTGGGCTTAAAACATGATGATTTTCCACTTCAAGTGGGCTTAAAACTCACATTTTGATGAATTGTTCCAATTCAAGCAATGATGCCTTCATCCACAGGCATTCATGCAGTTATATCAATTAAGCAAATAGCCTCATGGCAAGCATGCTATCATGGCAACCACTTACACACATGCAAGGATGCTAAAGTGTAAACACTCACAGTGTACTCCGAGCCAAAACATAAGCTAGTTAGAAATCACGCATGATCCTAGCCATGTTAAGATACCTAATGCAACACATGCAAAAATGCAACTACAATAGGCTCGGCTATCTAGAATGGCATATGAATGCAACACTTGATAACATGCATTGAAACACGTATTCAAGAAAGTGTATTGAAATACAATGCAGTTTGAATGATGCGCCGAGCCCGGTGCATGCAATACGAATGAATGATGCACGCATGCAACGCATAAGTATGCTAATTGAAACATGCCCTAAAACTAACCACTGAAAGCGGGTAAATAAAAGGGAGGAAGACGTGTGGTTGGAAGACATTCACACACACACACACGCACACTTGTTACAGCATTTGCCCTCTCGACAGAGGGTCCGAATAAATAAGCTAACTAGCAACGCTAAGCTAAGCTAATTATTACAAACCAATTAATTAACTAACTCTAGCTAACTAATTATTACAAACCAAATTGAAAATGGCTATTCTAGGCTAATTAGAATATTACAAAGATGAATTAAAATTAGCTAAGCACATTAACTAATTAATTACAGAAACCGACAACTTAACCAACTAAACAAAGCAGTTAAAATGGCCTTGAGGGGAGGGAGATATGCATGCTCGGTTTGCTTCGCTCGGAAATGCATTGCCTTGCCATAAGTTGTCTCTGTTTGCACTCACGGTGACCTCAGAACATTGAACACACTTTCAGGTTGCATCTGCCCCAAAACAGGAGCATTCTAGACAAATTTGCTGCAAGTGGCCGGCCGGCCACTTTAACTGGTCGGCAGTCTACCTCAACTGGCCGTCTGACCACTTTAAGTGGTCGGCAGGCTAGTGCAAGTGGCCGGCCGGCCACTTCCCTTTCCAGAACCTCAACTTTGCTACAAAGAGATCAACAACGGCACAACAATGCATTTGCAACGAAATGTGTGTGCAACTACTGTCCTTATCATTTCTCAAGCTCAAAGGAGCGTAGTACTCGGCTCTCAAGCCACCAATCACGCATCTCAATGCATGATGGTCAAAGAGCCAAGCTCGCACAATGTTGGTGAATGCACAAACAACACATAAGAGCCTCCACCTCTATCATGCATGGTCAAGAGGGTTGGCGACCGAGAAATGCAACACGTTTCATCACTTTGAGTACAAAACGTGCCATATTCCTCGTGTTTGGATTAACATCTGATCCAAACACAATGCAATGCAAATAACATGCTCATCTTTCTATGCTAAAGTGGCATGCTAAAACAAGAATCTAACACACAAACAACACATGCATGACACGCTAGAAAACTTAGGCATTAAAGCTAATGAAGTACACAACATTAGGACTATGCAATACATTGCTCAATGGACCAAACCAGCCCTAACAGTCCCCATGCATGCCAAAACAGTGGCCAAAATGCTCTGAAATGATAGCATTAAAGGCAAGAAATGCATGCTCATGCATTGGCCCATGAACAAGGCATAAGGCTCAACTCTTGAAACCATTTAAAGAGTGATATATATGAGTGTATGATGGAAGTATATGCTCTAAAATACCATACCAAATGATGTCATATCATGCAAATAGCTCAAATAAAGCATGCTAGAGGTCCCAAAGTGCAAGGCTAGCAAAGCCAAATACACTATAGCTATGCAAAGCCAAGCATGCATGACCGAAACCACTCAAATCAGACCTAAATCATGCTAAAACATAGCCAAAAAAGTGTTGGAGTAGAGCATACACATGCTAGATCAATGGGCTAAAACACCTACGCTAGGCTAGTGAACAAGATTGCACTACAAGTGCAAGGAGCATGCAAGAGGCAAAAACCAACCCAAAACAGAGTTATGACATGGCAAATAATGGCTAAAACATGCTTTAACTAAGCAATTCAATTCAAGGCACAAAGCATGCTACTTTGGCAAGGCTACAAGTAGGATTACACTACAAGTGCAATAAGCATGCAAGAGGTGACCAAGACAGCTAAAAACAGAGTTATGGCAGGTCTGAAAAGTCACAAAAATGAGCCTAAAAAAAGCCACTAAGAAGTAGAAACACATGCTCTTTTGATGGGCCATCAACACATGCAAACAAGAGAAGAGGAGAGGGGACAACCCCCACCCATTTGGGACCTCAAAACCATCTTTCTACCACTGAAATTCCTCTGAGTTTCAATGGTAAGAAGGCCAAATGGAGATGGTCCCAAAGGCCTTAAGAGATAGCAAGAAGCAAGGCAAAACAAGCCACAAAAGGGGGTAAACCACCCCTAACTCAAACTAGGCCTTAAACAACCATTTTAAACACTTAAAAATAGAACTTTTTCAGTTGAAAGCGAAGCCTAAAATAGCATGTAAAGGTGGCTAAGAGGGTAACCAAAACAAAGCTTTAAAGGGAAAACGATATTACCATTGAAGCACATTAGCAACAGCACTTTCTTGAGCCAAAAACCAGCTTTTTGAAGCCCCCTCAAGACCCTCAAGCACATCAACCCAATGATGATGGTGTTTGGCTAAGAGGCTGTGTGCAAAAATGTGAAGAAAGCTCACTTCCAAGCACTATAGAGCATAATATAGAGAGTCAGGGGAAAATTCTAGAGAGAGAGAGAGTATCTTTTGCCTCTCAAAATTCTGAACCCCTGAAAAGGGAGAGAGAGCTCCCTCTTATAGAATTCCAAGTCTCAAGCTTGTTGGAGAAGCTAGAAGCTTGGTGCAATCCCTCCATACACGTGTATGGAGGATGCATTCTGTGCTCACAGCTGGCACCAAAAATTCTGCAAAGTAGAAAATGGCCGTAGGCCACTTCAAGTGGCCTACAGGGGGAAAAAGTGGCCTACAACCACCAAAAGTGGCCGACAGCCTCTCCCCTCCCTCTAGGCAAGGAGTAACAAGGTATGGCACAAAAAAAACCAAAAGGAAGAGATCCAAGAGGCCACAAGACAAGGCACTCAGCCGGATGCCCCAAAAACTAGCCTACGGGCCACTACAAGTGGCTTACAAGAGGAAAAAGTAGCCTACAGCTACAAAAAGTGGCCTACAGGCCTCTCTCTCCCTCAAGGCAAAGGCACCAAGGCATGGTCCAAAAACAAACCAAAAAGAAGAGAGCTAAGAGGCCACAAGACAAGGCACTCGGCCGAAAGCCCTGAAAACTAGCCTACGGGCCACTACAAGTGGCCTACAAGAGGAAAAAGTAGCCTACAGCTGCAAAAAGTGGCCTACAGGCCTCTCTCTCCCTCCAGGCAAAGGCACCAAGGTCTGGTCCAAAAGCCAGGCCAAGAAGAAGAGAGTTAAGAGGCCCCGAGACAAGGCACACAGCCGAGAGCTCCAGAAACTCATAACGAGCACAAACACGCGTAACCACCCCGTACACAAACGATGACGTCTAAGTCTTAAGGTCGGTCAAAAATGGGGTGTCTACAGCAGTGATCAAGTGCCTTTCTAACAGGACTCCTAGAAACCCATAGACCCAATTAACATCCAAGAAATTTAATCCCATATCCAAATAATCACATAAGCACGTTGTCATATAAGCACATATTGTTCACATTTGAGTCTCTAGTAAGCGAGACCAACCCATTGTGGTACTAACCACTTCCCACGTACCCAAAGTATTCAAACTCGGTACGCTCTAATACCAAGTTGTAACGCTCTCAAAATAATACAACTACCCCAACTTATAAGAGAAATGAATATAACATAATTGGTAAACTTTCTCATAACAAAATTCATATTACAAAAGGGATTACATGCATTATACATTCATAAACATTCATTCTGAATCTACAACATGTAATGCAAATTAATACTAACAAATTAAATGCACTACGGGCTTACATCTTTCCAAGACATATCTTGGTTACAATCAAAAGTGAGCTTCGCTCATTACATCTTAAGCCCTTGGCTTTACAAAATTATACAATCAAAATGAGAAGCCCTTGCTTCCAAAAGTTTCTCCAACGCTATTGCCTTGGTGAAGGCATGCCATCGTTACCTGAAAATGTTATTCCCAAGTAGGGTGAGCCACAGCCTAGTAGAAACCATCTAACACAATATATGAAACTTAGCAAAGGTATAAGTACACTATGCATATACAACGTCAAAGATAAAGGCATCCACATTATGTATAGTATTAAATTTCCAAACTCAATCATTAAGCCATTTCCCTTCATTTCATTTAACTACATAAGCCAATTTCATCATTTCCCAATAACCCAAATGAGATTACAACTCATTAGTTCTAGACCCACATTATCAACACGTAAACACTTCAAACTTTTCGTTCACGGATATTTCGTCCGTAGGCAACCTTCAAACAGGACCCATGTAAATATAGGCTATACAAGCACTACATTGCCATTTTACTAATATTTCGTCTGCGGGAAGCCGTCAAACGGGACCCATATAAACGTAGGCTATACAAGCATTGCAATTGTCATTTTACGGATATTTCGTCTGCGGGCTAGGCACCCATGTATAATTTCGGGACTTTCACCCAAGGCACTCCGACCAACTTAATTATAATGGAGTCCATCTCCTTTTTCCTCCCAAACAATCATACATACATATGCAATGTATTTAATCACAAACTCAACCAATGGAGTATATCCTTTTTCCATTTCCAAATAACCATACATATACAATGTATATAAATATAGTCATATTCAACGACAAGTACAAGTGATTAGTTTCAATTTACCTAATCCGCATGCAATTTCTGCAACAATCATAGCTATCCTCCACTGATAGCCCAATATAGTTATTTCCAAATAGATATCAAATCTCATAACAGATAGTTTATTCGAAACTACCAAAGAATGGAATAACACATAACCAATCCCACCATCCATATCAATGCCCTTTCAATTTCACATTTTTAAGGTGAATTTTCATTATTTATACAAAATAATAATTTGATTCAATTAGGGAAAATTCCCCTTTTTCCCAAAGTACTAGCCAAGTGCCAAAATCATCAAATCATACACAATACAACATCATTTTCAAACCCCTCAAGCATTTATTTCACCTTCACCCAAAAACCCCTATTTCCAATTTATGCCCAAACCCTAGGTTTGCCTTAAACACCCCGAAATCATATCATTGTTACACAAGATACAAATAAGTAAGTTAAATATCATATGGAAGTGTAGAAAAGATCCCTACCTCAAGCTTAGATGGGAGAGAAGAGAGAAAAGCTTAAAAGTCGACAATGACGAAATAACGATTTACCCCGATCAAAACGAAGCCCATGACAAGCTCTACACTTAATCTCAAAGGAGCAAGGTCAAAAGATCACTCTAGGTGAGTAGATCTAGAGATTTAAGTGAAAAAGTTTGAGTTTTAGAGAGAGAGAGAGAGAGAGGAGAACTCACGGTTTGAAAGGCAAAATGGGAGGAAAATAATGAGAGAAAAGTGGTTTAGGCCTCTTTATAGTGGTAGCAAATAGCCCTAAGGTCAAATAAAATAATAGGCCCAAAAACCGCCGAAGGTAGGGCCCATTTGAACCTTAAAATTCTAAGAAAAACACGCAGGGGTCGACCCTTTGGCAGGGGGCTCGACCCTTTAAGTAGAAAAGACAATCTGGCAACAAGCAAGGGGATCGACCCTTAGGCAGGAAGGGTCAACACTAATTTCCAGCAACTAACACACAGATTCTGCAATAAGAGGCAACAAGAGGCAGGTGTCGACACCACCAAGGTTGGTGTCGACCCTATTTTCTAGTAACACCTCCAGAAATTTCACCAACAGGTAAGGGGCAACCCTTAGGAAGGCTGGTGTCGACCCTAGAATAGAATTTCTAAGTTCCCAAACAACCTTTTGACAAGAACAAGTGTGAACAAACAAACCCAACGAGTTTAAATCGGATTATACTCCTCCAAAACCAACATACAACAACACCAAAGCTTCGAAGGATACAGGTGCTACATTGATGACATCCTTTCTAGCTACAGAGATCTCCTCCTTTAGCTTGACATTCTCACTTTTTACAGGCTTTCAGTTTGATAGTGAGTTTGTCATTCAACTTGGATAAATTTAGAGATTCTCTATTTCATAAGCTTGTTGAAGCTCTTCACTATCTATCTCATCATTATCCTCTAAGGTTTCATCATCCTTTTTTTTTTTTTTTTGGTTTCTCTACCTTCTCGAGAGCATCCAGTCGAGCAACTAAGGCATTGATGTGGATATTGCTAGATGGTTATGAAGATGACTTCGCTCTTTCATGGAATTGCATAAGGATATCCCATACATCTTTGGTATTCTTCCAATGAGAGATACATTGTTGCTCTCCTTTAGAAAGTGCTTCTCGGGTGGTATTTAAAACTCTTTCACTGCTCTCCATGTTAGCCCTTTCAATAGCACTCCACTCCTTAATCGGCTTGGAAACCTTTTGATTGGTAACCCCATCAATCACAAATAGTGCTTCAACATTCTCCTCAATTGTGCGCCAACCTTTAGGATCCCAAGCTCTGAGATAGACTCTCATTCTACACTTCCAGTATAGATAATTACTCCCATCAAAGGTAGGAGCACGATGCAGATTAGGCCCACAAGCAAACTCAACTGGCTTGGGAGTTGGTTGAGTGAAACTAAAGTAGAATGCCATGAAAGTACTATCCCTATCTTCACCAGATTCGATTTCATCAGCTTCTTGCTCTGACCTACTTTTATCATCCCAAGTCACTGTGTAGACTTTCTTTTAGTTCTTCTTGGAAGGACATTCAAGAGCAATATGCCCAAACACTTAGCATTCATAGCACTTGACTCCCTATCCTCTTATAGTCTTCTTTTTAGTTTTCGGAGCATCTTTGGGTTGAGCAACTTTGGTTTTATCATTACCCTTATCTTTAGAGCTAGTGTCCTTGAAATTAGGCTTCTTTTTCTTTAAATTTTTTATTTTTTTGAATTGTTTAGTAAACAGCCGTTATTTTGGACTCTAGATCAATTTCTACATCAGGGTTATTAACAGTCTCATGATTACTAGTAAAGGCCACATTATCCTTTTGTTTTTTCTTTGAAATCAAATGAGCCTCATAAGTCTGCAAGTTTCCAACCCACTAATCAAGCTTGAGGTTCTCAACATCCTAAGCCTCCTCTATAGCTGTCATTTTTTATTGGAACTTATTAGCTAAAGACCTCATAATTTTTCTAGCAACTCTAGATTCAAAGATTTTTTTCACTAGTGTGAAACAAGAATTCACGATGTCATTGAGTTTAGCATAAAAATCATCAAACGTCTCAACCTCACGCATAAAAAAAGTTTCAAAAGAGGAGGTAAGGCATTGAAGTTTCGACCTTTTAACAGAAGTAGTACCCTCGTGAATTGTTTCAAGAATGTCCTAAGCCTCTTTTACTACTTCACACGTACAAATATGTAGAAACTCTTCCAGTGTGACGGAGTAAAAGAGAGCATTGAGAGTTTTACTGTGCCAACTCGAATTTTGATAATCAATTGTATCCCATTTATTAATTGGCCTGGGAATATCCACACCATCGATGGTAACCACAGATTCACTCCACCCATATATAACCGAGTGCCAAACTTTCGCATAAATAAATTTTAAAAACGCCCTCATACGAGTTTTCTAATAAGAATAGTTTGTTCCATCAAGTAAATGAGGTCTATGGGTTGAATTACCTTCATGAATTGAATCCAGTAACACATATCACACAAAATCACACTTCTATATTTTTTTTATAAAAAACATGAACGAGTGACCTGCTCCGATACCAATTGAAATCTATGTGATTCGTGATTCAAAATAGATTGAATTCAAACAATTGCCAACAATCAAATTAACAATCTAAATCATCTAGTACATATGAAAGTGATTTAGATTGTTGTTCACAATTAATAAATTGACACAAACAATTTTTACGTTGATAAAACCATAGTTAGAGCATCTCCAATTGTGACAATAAAAAAAAAACCATAAGCGAAATGCCACTAATCAATCCGCTATGAAGAATGAAAATACATAAGATTACCAAAAAATTTACCAAACACATTGTAAAATTGTCTTCGACCAATTGTGCCTCTTTCACCAATGCCTTCGTCTCAGAATCGATTAGTCTGATGTTGAATCCACAACAGCCACATCGAATCCACGATAACATGCAACTTCAAAATCCTTCAAAGCCTTCACGCTCAAACCTTCGGAATCTGCCTATCAAAGCCTCTTTGAATAGAATGATCAACAACCCCCTTGATGTAATCAATTTAACCCTTAGATAATCTCACAAAGACATCGAGGGAAACAAGTAAAAATCTCTGGAATGAAGCACAAACACTTACTATGCAGATCTGCAAGCTGTAACCCTAAGATCTGTCTTTCATACAACTTTATAGTGAACAGGGTTGTAGTGACTGCTAGAGTGCAGGAATCGTCGCTTGAGCGGTGTGCCTTGTATGCAAAAAAGCCATAAGTGCCTTCGCTAGAGCGATGAAAATTTCACTTGAGCAATGAAAAGTTTGCTCGAGCGCAGAATCGAACCTCCAAGTATTTTTGCAGGTTTCCTAAACTACTGAGAGACAAACTTTTTCACTCAAGCGGTAAAAGCTTCACTTGAGCGGTCCAACAAAAACACTGGCACAAAATTACAGCTCAAAATATGTTTGTTCATGGAATTAACAACACGAAGGGACCTAACAATATATATAAAGCGACCTAACGATATATATATATATATATAAAAGCAAATAATGATTACAAAGTTACAAATTTTAATTACAAAATAAGTTCCATCACTATTACAATCCCAAAAGAAAATAAAAGTACGAATGGACTTATAACAAAATGGCTTCTAACTTTATCTAAGATAGCCAGAAATCTTCAAATATCTCCAGTTCCTCATCAACCCTGTATTTTTTTCAACACCTAGCATGAAATGCCATGAACTTGGAATGCCTAGTAAATGCACACACCCCTCTCCTTTTTCCCAATCCAATACACTTACAAATATACAATTGAATATTTAAACATGATGAACAATAAGTAAAAAATTTAAAAAATTAGAGAGTTACAAGGTTAAGTGCTAGAATCTAGAAAAACCCCAAAGAGATTTCATCCTCCCAACCACATGAATCAGACTTGGATTATTCAGTATGCACCCTCTTTTGTTGCTTTGCAAACCTTACCCTGGATGCCTACAACGGTTACTGTGGACCGCCCGGAACTCCGCTTCGCATGCGAGGGCGCGAATCATGGTTCTTAGCTACTACAGTTCGGACTCATGTCACGGTTCTGAATCTAATCTTACAAAGTGCAATGTAAGACTGATAAATCACCAATGAGTCCAAATCCGACAAATCGTTTTGGAAAATTGATTTTAATCAAAAAGCGCCAAACATGGACCGCTTTGCCAGATTTCAGAGTCGCCACCTAAATATTTTATTATGGGAAATTTAGGAAACCCTGACTCATGCCTAAGGCCACGTGTCCGTCATCACCAAAGTTGCCTCGGCTCGGGAACTTGGGTACGAAAGGGAAGGTCATGCAATGAGCACCCCGCTCGCCTGATCAAGATCGGCCTTTACTAACATGATATGTTGTTTTTGAAAACACATGCGTTCTTATTCCGGTTATTAATCTAGAATTATTATGTGATGCGCACAGTATACAAGTATAAACTAGATCGCCTAAATTGGACCAAAACATCTCATGTTTGTTTGTTTGAAAACGGTTTGAAGATGCTACTCGCAAGTAGGCTAAGTCGGAGATTTTGCCACCCTCAAGTAGGCTTAAAACACATATTTTGATGAATTGTTCCAATTCAAGCAATCTAACCTTCACCCACAGGCATTCAAACAGTTAAACACGTAAGCAGTTAGCCTCATGGCAAGCATGCTAACATGGCAACATACACATCTCATGTAGTATGCTAAAGCGTAAACACTCACAGTGTACTCCGAGCCAAAACAGAGAACTAGTTAGAAATCATGCATGATCCTAGTTCATGTTAAGATGGCTAATGCAACACATGCAAAAATGCGACTGAGATAGGCTTGGCTATTCTAAGATGTCATGTGAATACAACTTGATAACATGCTGTTTGAACACGTATTCAAGTAAGTATTGAAATACTATGCAGTTTAGTATGATGCGTCGAGCCCAGTGCATGCAATACAGATGAGTGGATGCACGCATGCAAGCATAAGGATGCTAATTGAAATATGACCCTAAACTAACCACTGAAAGCAGATAAGTAAAAGGGAGAAAGAAATGGGGGTTGGAAGACATGCATCACACACACGCACGCTTATTACAAAATTCGCCCTCTTGACGGAGGGTCCGAATGATAAGCGAACTAGCTACGCTAATTAAACTAATTATTACAACACAACTAATTAACTAACTTAGCTAATTAATTATTACACAACCGAATTGAAACAAATAGCTATACTAAGCTAAATGAATATTACAAAACCAATCAAATGATTAAATTACACAAACTAATCATGAATACTAAAATGGCCTCACAAGCGATGAAGAGATGCATGCTCGGTCGGCTTCGCTCGGAAATCCACTACCGTGCCTCATGTTGCCTCTGTTTGCACTGTTTTAGACCCCCGAAAACTGTGCCAACCTCCAAAGTACTTCTGATCCACCTCATGGACATGCTGAGAGGTCATCGGCCAAGAGGAGTGGCCATCGGCCAGAGCTTATGGCTATTGGCCAAATTGATAGCCGATCGGCAGACTAAGATGGCCGGTCGGCAGTGCTGATGGTCGATTGGCCAACACTTCCTGCAAATTCTCCTTTTTGCTACAACAGAGCACAAACAGAGACATGGCAGTGTATTTGCAAGAAAATGTCTGTGCAACCACACTCCTTATCATGTCTAAGGCTCAAAGAAGTGTAGTGCTCGGCTCTCGAGCCATCAATCACGCATCTCAATGCATGATGGCCAAAAAGGCCGAGTTGCACAAATCAATGTCACATGAATGCACACAAAAACACAAAAATGCCTTAACCTCTATCATGCTTGATCAAGAGGGTCAGCGACCGAGAAATGAGGCACGTTTCATCCCTTCAAGTATGAAACGTCCCTCGTTCCTCGTGTTTGGACTAACACCCTATCCAAACACAATGCAAGCAACAACATGGCATACTTAATGCAATGTAACATGGCATACACAATGCAATAACAACATGGCATACACAATGCAAACAACATAACATACAATGCAATGTAACATGAGCATACTACCGATGCTAATGGCATGCATACTCAATGCAAAGCAACATAAGCAACCTATCGATACTAATGGCATCCATACACAATGCAATGCAAAATAAGCATGCAAACAACATGAAAACAAACATGCTCAATGGACTTAAACCAGAAATGGACAAACCTCATCATGCCCAAATCAGTGGCCATTAACACCAAAACCAAGGCACCAAAAGGCGAAACATGCATGCACACATATTGGTCCATAAGCTAGGCAACAATGCACAACCCTTAGAGACACTCAAAGGGTGAAAGAAATGGGAACATGGCAGTCCTATATGCTCTGAAATCTCATGGAAAATGATGCCAAATCATGCACACAATGCAAATGAAGCATGCTATGGTTCTCAAAACTCAAAGCTAGCATAGGCACTTGCACTATAGCTATACGAAACACGAAGCATATGGTCGAGGCAACCCAAAATAGTCCTAGAGCATGTCAAAATGAGACTAAAACATGCATGGAGCATCAGCAAAACAAGCTAGCATGAAGGGCATGAAGCATGAACTTGCAAGGCTAATAAGAAGTATTACACTACACCTATCAAAACCAAGCATGCGGTGACTTCAACAACAAAAATCAGAGTTATATCATGGCAAAATGAGACCAAATACACACTGATATGGCAGCTTACAAGCTTAGGCAAAATGGCATACGCAATGGCTCATTCTTAAGGCATAAAGAACCAACTCCTCAAAGCATGGAAAGAGTGACAAATATGAGTGCATGGCAACATTATATGGACTGAAATAACATTTCAAATGATGCCAAATAATGGAAATAGTCTAAGCAATGAATGCTAATGGACTCAACACACAAAGCTAATAAGCAAGATTGAACCATGGCTATACAAAGTAATGCACGCATGACCAAAACAACATAAATCAGAGCTTAATCATGCTAAAATATGGACAAAAGCTTCTCAAGGTTAGGCCAAAATCATGCTAGAATGATGATCAAAAGTATAGAACATGTTAGGCTAACAAGTAGCATTACACTACAAGTGTATGAGACATTCAAGAGACAACCAAACCAGCCCAAAACAGTGCCATATCATGGCAAAACAAGGCCTAAGACATACTGAAATGGTGCCACAAAGAGGTATAAAAACATGCCAACTTGGTAAGCCAACAACACAAGCATACAAGAGAAGGGGATGGGGGACAACCCCTCCTATTTGAGGCCTCAAAACCACATTCCCACCACTAAAATTCCTCTGGAATTCAGTGGTGAAGAGGCCAAACAATGGTGATCCAAAGGCCTAAAAGAGGTGGCTCAAAACAAGGCCAAATAAGGCACAAAGGGGGTAGACCACCCCCAACACCAAAGAGGCCTTAAACAAACATGTTAAGAACATCAAAACAAGACTATTTTCAGTTGAAAGCTAAGCCAAAAGAAGCATGAAAATATGGCTAAGTACCCAAGCAAAACAAAGCTTAAAAGAGGATATGGGACTCACCCTTGAAGAACAACAAAACCAGCAGCTTTTCTGTGCCAAAACCAACCTTAGAATGCTAAAACAAGTCCTATGGAACCTCAGCTCCAAGGTCAAGAGGTTTGGCTAAGGGGTTCTATGCAAAAAGTATGAAGAACACTCACTTTAAGGCACAAACAATGGCCAATATAGAGAGAGAGAGAGAGGAAGGAATATAGAGAGATATATAACTTGTATATCAAATTTCCAGAACCTCTGGAAAGGGAGAGGGGCCTCCTTTCTTATAGAAAAACAACTCCCAAGCTTGTTGAACAAGCTAAAGCTTGGTCCAAATCCATCCATACACGTGTATGGAGGATACACCAAGTGACCAACAGCTAGCACCAGCTAGAAGCAAAATATCTGCAAAAGCAGAAAAAGGGGCCTCGGTCAAAAGATATGGCCGATCGTCCAAAAAGAGTGCCGATCGACCAATACTTATGGCCGATGACAAGAAAACATGGTCGATAAGCACAAAGCTTGGCAGATGGGTTGTAGGGAGGCCAACAAGCCACCCCCCTTCCCTCAAAAACAAAACCACAAGCTCTTGGTCCACAACCAAGCACAAAATAGACAAGTTGAGAGGCTCCAAGGCAAGGCGCGCGGCCGAGACCTTCAGAAACTCAAAACGAACATGAGCATGGATGATCATCGAGTGTTCAAACGATGACGTGCAAGTCTTGAGGACGATCAAAAATGGGGTGTCTGCAGTTACTGTAATAACCCTACCCTCGCATATGCTTCTGGAATGTTTTAGTCCCTTATTTTATACATTTACATCCTTAATGGAAAAATTTCATGAGAAATTAAGTTTGAGTGCATAGATGTTATGAATTTCATCTATATCTGTTGGGCCAGGGAGTATCTGTCACAATTAGACTGGTTAACTCAAGAATTGAGGTCCTTCGAGACTTGACAATCTGAAATTTCTTTTATATTTGAAATTAGCATAATTTTTAAGTAATTATAAGTGTGGTTGCAGAAATTTGATTTGGGATGATTAAACGATTGAATTTCATCTTTAGTCCCCTTTATATATATATACATGCTCCCTCTCAAGACAAGTACTTAGCCCTATTTATCATCTCAAATATTGATTAAGAGGAGAAAGCTAGAGAGGAAGGGGAAGTTATCAAGAAGAAAGATTGGAACCTTGTGAGGGATTGTAGAATTGAGGAATCAAGGTATGTGTGTTTTGCTTGAATTAAGTTCCCTCTTCAATAACTTCCTTTGATGATCATGTAAGTTAGAGAAATTAAAAGAAAAGGGTGTTTTCTCAATTTGTTGATGTTGAATTGAGCTGCTTATGCATATATGTGGAGAGACTAGCTTTTATTTCTTATTTTCTTATGAAGGTTATGAAGAACTTACCTATATATATATGGTTATGATGTTGTGTGATGTTGAATGCAAAAGAAAATTTGATTATGTTTAAGAATTCAAGAACTAGTGTTTATCTAGTTTAATGTATGTATTTGAAGCCTTTGTTAACATCATTTTTAGGCCATGTATTATCAATTAAGAATGCTAAGTTGAGCCTTGTGAAGATGTACCAAAAGATTGGGTTTTTGTGCAATTTTCGGACTGGAACAGGGGAATCGCCGCACGTGCGGGAGTCACTACTGCACGTGTGGCAAATGCTGAAAATTTTGGGTTTGGTTCTGCCTAAAAGGCATGTGCGGGGCACCACTGCCGCACGTGCGGGGCCAACTGGCGCACGTGCGGGGCTCACAGCCGCACGTGCGACTCATGCTGAGAAATGTGGTTTGTTCTGTTTTGCGTGCTGGACCCTCGGATATTTTTAGAATTTGTATTTTATGCCTATTAATGTATGTTAAATTCAATTGAAGTGGAATGACTCTGGAAATGATTCAACAAAGGAAATGAACTAATTGACAAGTGATGAACATGTGCCGGTCACACTCCGGGAGGAACTAGCACGTCATCACAACACTGTGAGTAGTAGTACGCTTCACATATAGCTAATGATTGTCATTAGCATTCTATTAACGCATGACTATTATGTATGTAACTATGTGAATGAAGCCAAGCATGAAAAGAAATAAAGGAAAGAATGAAATACTTTCACATGACTCTAAGTGTTTGTAAGACTCGGGGCCTATGGCCATTCCGTATAAGTTGTTATGATATGAAACAAAGTGCTACACGGAACTAAGTGCTACGATGTGAGTCACCTCTAGAATCCGTGTGAGGCACCTCTTGAGTTCATACGAGTTTATCCAAGGGCGTAATGCCAATCTACTTAAGGGCTTCGTGCCACTATGTTTAAGGGCTTCGCGCCACTATGCTTAAGGGCTTCGCGCCACAATGTTCAAGGGCTTTATGCCACTCTATTCAAGGGCTTACAACCATTATGTTTCAAGATATTATGTTTCAAGCCATTATGTTTCAAGACTGGGCCTAAGGCCGTTATAAAATTAGTACAGAATCAGACTAACTATGTGTGCATTTTCATACGCATTGATCTATTATGTTTCAAGTTAAGCATTGTTTTATTTAAGTATTACTATTCACTAAGCCTGGCTTACTCTGTGTTATGTCTGTTTCTGTAGGTAACCAACCAAGTGGTCAATCCTAGCCATGACACCCGTTTTCTTTTGTCAACCTTCGTGTGTCCAGGCACTTTACGAGGCCACTTATTTTGTGAAGTTTATTAAGATGATTGGCCTACTTTTTGATTGCCCATCTAAGGTTAAATGTATATAACTTCAATGGTTTTGTATACGCCAGATTTTAGGGCTGGGACTGTATATGTGTATGTGTATAACTACAGCTAAGGGATATTTTTTTTTTTTTTTTGACTTTATCTGCTTATTCTGATATATGTGATCCTGGCATGGTATTAGTAGCTCAATGGAGTTGTTTGTTTCATTGTTGTTTTTATAGTTAGTGCTTCTGATAAGGCCCCGTATGTTTTGTATACCAGGTTAAATGTCCATTTCTGAATAGGTCATGCCCAAACTTTTAGGGGCAAGTTTAGGGCGTGACAGTTACGTACTGCATAGCGCCAACTGAGGACCTCAGAAGAGATGGTAAAAATAAGGGTCTTGCCCATTCCCTTCTTACACCAAGCACCTAGGGTCTGAACACAACCGATCCGTTCAAGGGTTCCGAAATACCACTAGCGCGAGACTTTACTTTGAATAGGGAACAAGTCTTGCCAACCAATTCAGGTAAAGTACAACATTATCTCATAACATTATTCAAATGATCGAAACCCTATTACTACCCCAATTAAGTTTCCTGTTGAGTTAGTTGTTTTAAGTTTTAGAACAAACTTATTACAACAATAATGTATACATAAGCATGAGCATCATCAAAGGACTATGGTAAGGAATATAACCATAATACATGGAAATATCATACCAAGACATGAAGAAGTGATAATAAGCACATCCATGAAGTTAAGAATACAAATTCATCAACAAAAGTAAATTTTCAAATTTGCGCACTTTAAAGATTGCAATTAAAGAGACACTTTTAGATTTTGCCTGAACTTGGCCTTCCCATGGTTTGTATAGAATTTTATCTAGTTTCCAGAACATTTTTCAGAAGTGGCACGGCTTTCCTAGATTTTTAGTTATTTAAGAAATACTCCAGCGCTGTCCAGATTCATCGACTATTACGAAAATCAGGTTTTCTCTCAAATAGTTCATTCTTTTCAATAAATTTTTTTTTTCCATGAAAGATAACACTTGAAGGAAGGTTTTGACATAAAAATGAAGTCAAGGAGACCTTTCTACACTTTTCTAGAATTTTTGCAAGTGGGCTATAAATACAAGTTCTTTGAGCACAAAGCTTGAAATAAGAGAAAAAGTAAGAAAAGAGAGTAACCATGAATAATTTTTCTCTTCAATTATGATGAATGCATGCTAAATAATATGTATTAAACCCAGAATTTTGGATTGAAGGTGTACCTTTGGAAATTATATGAGATAGGTGTAGAAAAATATAGTTTGCACCTATTCAGAGAAAATACAAGAGTGGAACAAGGCTTAAATGCTTTCATTCTAATACAAGAACCCCATTAAAACACATCTGAAGATAATGTTTAGAACCTCTAAGAATGTGTATTCGAAAGAGTAAAATGAAAGGTAGGGTGGTAATGTGGCTTACTTGTTGCCTAGATAAGATATTTGCACAAATTTTCCTCTCCTTTCCTCTCCTCCAACACCAAGCTTTCTCTCTCTCTCTCTCTCTCTCTCTCTCTCTCTCTTTCAGCCATGGGAGTAGTGTGTGAGTGTATATCTGTGTTCAACAAGTGGGGATGAGTCATATATTTATAGAAAATAAGTGGTAAAAGGACTATTTTTCCCTTTGTTCCAATTCAATTGAATAGTGCCTTGATTTAGTTTGAATGTAATGAAATAATGGATGATTAGGACCTTAATTATATACTTAATTATGATCTAGTTAGGCTTATGTATAATTTAATACCTTCTAGTTACAAGTACATGCATATATATATATATACATATATCAATATATTTAATTGGCATGAAAGTCATAATTTATTTTCCATTTATACATCCTATGTGTAGCCTAGGGGGACGTGGTTGGCCATTTTGAGGGATTTCTTGATTTATTTTATGTACAATTTGCAAATTTTATAAAAATTTTCATGTAAAAACTCATTTATTTAAAAAGATTGGTACACGTATGTATATATATACTATGGTACTAACTTGGTGTCAATTTGTAATTCAAGTAAAATGTGAAGGCTAAGGACTTAATTTATGAATTGGAACATTTATTTAAGTGTAGATTTAATTAAATTAGGATATGAAAATTCAATTATGTTAAGGTTTCTTTATTTCGAATTGAAAAACGAATCGTAATGAGAAGTGGAAACCTAGGATTTTGAGCGGTAAATATAATTATGGAATTAATTTAATTATTATTAGGGCTTTGGAAATGATCCTTAAGTTCCCAAATTCGATTAGGATTTGCAAGTTTTCGGTTGGCGCGTGTTGTCAACTATAGAGTTAAAGTTGAAATTAATTAAGGAATTGGGGGTCTTCATTGAAATAATTCAAAAGTAAGGATCTAAAATGAAATTACAAAGGTCAGGGGCTTCACAACCTATCCCCCTTAGACAAATTTCATCCCCGAAATTTAGCCATACATTGTTATCAGACAATTGCGGGTAGTTTTCCCTTATCATGTCCTTATCATGTCCTCGCACTCCTAAGTGGATTCTTTAATCCTTCGATAATGCCAAAGTACCTTTATTGAATGGACTATCTTGCCTCTAAGGTTCTTCTCTCATCTATCTTGAATTACTGCAGGCCCTTATTTAAAAGTAACATCCTTATCAAGACTAATTTCTTTACAATTGATGACGTGCGATGGATTCATGAGGTACTTCCATAGCATAAATAAGTGAAAGACATTATGTATTCAGGCTAACTGTAAAGATAAAGCTAATCTGCATGCAACTTCTCCAACTCGTTGTAATATTTCAAGCAGTCTGATATATTGAGGTGAGAGCTTCCCTTTCTTCCCAAAACATATGATTCCTCGTCGAGGTTGAACTTTCAAAAACACATGGTCACCGACCTTGAACATTAGAGACCTTCTTCTTCTATCCACATCACTCTTTTGGCGATCTTGGGTTGTCCTCAATCATTGTCGAATAAGTTTGACTTTCTATTTAGTCTCTAGAACAAGTTTTGGTCCCACTAGACTTGCTTCACCTACTTCAATCCAACAGATCGGTGATCGACAAAGTCACCCATACAATGCTTTGAAAGATGCCATATAGATACTGGCTTGAAAATTCTTGTTGTATAAGAATTCAATCAATGAAACGTGTTGCTCCCAACTTCCTTGAAAATCCATTATACAAGCTCTTAACATGTCTTCAAGTGTTTAGATGGTGCGCTCAGATTGCCCATCTATTTGTAGATGAAAGGCAATGCTAAAACACAACTTGGTGCCCAAGGTTTCTTATAGACTTTTCTAGAACCGGCAGGTAAAACGTAGGTTGCGGTCTGACATGATGGTTACTAAAATTCCATGTAATCGAACGATCTCTCAAATATAGAGGTTGCACAAACACTCCGTTACTATTACAATCCAAAAATACAAGCACCAATAAACTCAAAAGCAACATGGCTTCTAACTTTCTCTAAAACAGACACAAGTCTTTAAATGTCTTTGACTCTTCGTCAGCCTCATATGTTCCTTTGATACCAAGCATGAAACGCTATGAGCTTTAAATGCCCAGTAAACGCACACACACCCTGTCCCCTTTTTTTCCATTCCAATACACAATAACAATTATAACAATAGGGAAAGAAACATGATATTCAAGAAAATAACAAGGGTTACAAGGTTAGATGTTAGTACTCTAGAAATCCCCCAAAGAGATTTCATCCTCTCAACCACAAGAATCGGACGTGGATTATTCAGTATGCCCCCTCTTTTGCTACTTTGTTACAAACCTTATCTCGAATGATTACCAACGGTTATATACTGCATAGCACCAACAGCAGGGCCTCAAAAGAGACGGAAAAATAAGGCATTGCCCATTCCCTCCTCACATCAAACCACCTAAGGTCCGAATACAATCGCTCCATTCAAAGGTTCTGAAACAACCATTTGTGCAAGACTTTAACTTTCAAAAGAGAACACGTACCAATTCAATTTGAACATAACTTTATCTCATAACAATACTCATGTGATCGAAACCCATTAGCCACCCCAATAAGTTTTCGGTTTAGATTAATGTTTTAAGTTTGTTAGCACAAGAAAATAAATAAAAAATAAAAAAAGGAATAAATTTGCATAAGTATGAAGGACTAAAATAAAAGGTATATAACCATGACATATGTAATATTATACCAAGACTTGATCATATATTAATAAGCATATTCATGAAGGCAAGAGCATAAAACACCAATGCAAAATTAAATTTCCAGATTCAGTACCATTTAAAGATTAAAATCAAAATGACCATTTCAGATTTTTTTTCTTGAGCCTAGCCTTTCTATGGTTTGTAAATAATTTTATCTAGTTTTCAGAACATTTCTCGTAAATGGAATAGCTTTTCTAGATTTTTAGTTATTTAAGAAACACTCCAGTGCTATCCAAATTTGTCGACCGTTACAAAAATCGGATTTTCTTACAAACAGCTCACTCTTTTTCAATGAAACCAATTTTCCTTGAAAGATAACTCTTTAAGGAAGTTTTTGACATAAAACTGAGGTCAAGGATAATTTTTCAATTGTTTTATAATAAAAACATGCTAAATAGTATATATTAAACTCAAAAATTTAGATTGAAGGCATTTCTTTAGAAATTATGAGAGATAGGTGTAGAAAAGATAGTTTTACACCAATTTCAAGAAAATACAAGTAAGGGTGAAATAAGGCTTAATTCTTTTCAATTTAACACAGGAACACCATTACAACACATCTTAAAATATTATTTTAAACCTCTAATAACATGTATTTGAAAAAGGAAAATAAAAGAGAGAGTTGTGTTGTGGTTTACTGGTTGCCTAGTTGAAGAGTTGTCACAAGGTTCTTCTCTCCTCTACCACCAAAGCTCTCTCTCTCTCTCTCTCTCTCTCACAACCAAATATGTAAGTGTATGAGTGTGTTTTGTGCTCAAAAGTGTAGTGAGAATTGGTGTATTTATAGAAAGAAATGAATGGTGAAAAGTCCAAAGTGTCCTTAGTTTCAATCCAATTGAATAGGCTTGGATTTAGTTAGGATGGAATGGAAAGTATGATGATTTAGAGCCTTAATTACACCTTTAAACATGATCTACTTATGGTCTTGATTAATCAAAGTTGAATTGGTTACATGTACAATATATATATATATATATATATCTAATAATATTTGTACCCTAGGTCAATTTTTCTTCCCTAAATCAAGCAATTTGTCTCCAAAAGGACATCACACATGTATATATGCATAGCATAGCCAGCTTTGGGGAGTGGATTTGAGGGGATTTCTTTTGATTATTTGTGTACAATATGAAGATATTTTGTGTACAAAATTATTTATTTAAGAAAAGTACAAGTATGTATATATAATAGTACTAACTTGGGGTCAATTTGTAATTTGATTAAAATGTGAGGGCTTTGGCTTTAATTTATGAATTTGAGCATTTATTTAAATGTAGTATTTAATTTATTTAATGTCTGGAATTTTAATTTGGTTAAAGTTTCTTTGTTTTGAATTAAACAACAAATTGTATTGAGAACCAGAAATTTAGGGTTTCTGTGTGGAAAATATACTTAGAAAATTAATTTAATTATTATTAGGGTTTTAGAAATGGTTCCTGAGTTTCCTGGTTCAATTAAGGGTTTGCGAGTTTCTGGTTGACGCATGTTTTTGGTTCAAGGGTTAAAATTGAAATTAATTAAGAAATTAAGGGACTACAAAGAAATAATTTAAACAAACAATGTGTCATCTTTGGGTGTGTATGGGTGTGTGTTCTTTTTTTCTTTCACTTGAAAAAAATTTGAACAGATCACTCCAAAAAGCTCAAATATTGAACAAATTAATTAAGATAGGTTCAAAAAATCTGCTAAAAAAGATCTCATTTGTTCAAAAAATTGAACAGATAGTTTAAGATTGGTTCAAAAAATTAAATAGATAAAAAAAGATTTCAACAAATAAGAGAAATAGTCTAGGCGAATTCAATAGATAGATTAAAATAATTTGGACAAATGAGAAAAATTTAAGACATATTTCAACAGATAAAATAAAATAAAAACATCAGCGGATAGAATAAAAATTTCAACAGATAGTTATTAATAAAAATTAAAGAGAAAATTGGTGAAAAATCAAAACTAAGAAGGGTATACGACATTAGGTGCAGTGGATATTTTTTGTTGGTAAGCGGTCCATTATTTGTGAAATAGTTTGGTGAGAAATCCTTTTGTTGGTTTTGGAGGGTATTTTGTTTTCAATGTTACTCCCTTAATTTATATGTTGACTATTTTTTTATCTATTGACTTTTTTTACTATATATTTTAATTTTGACTATCTGTTCATTTTCCCCCTTATTTGTTGAAATATCTATCCAAATTTTATTTTATGTTTAATTTTTTTCCTTTATCTGTTCAAATTCTTATCATAATTTTTCAATTTTTATCTGTTAAAATAGCAATTCAATTTTTTTTATCTGTTGAAATAGATTTGTTTCAACAGATCATAGTATATTCAACAGATCAAATCTATAGCTATCTCTCTTTCTCTCTCTCTCTCTCTTTCATCAATAAGAATGAATTCATCATCCAATTCTAAGTTTCAGACTTTGAAATCCTACATCTATTCTCTGGAACGATAGAAGTATAGTAAATAGCTTCGAGAAATGTAATCCTTAGACCAAAATGAAGAATTCAAAAACAAGAAATGATCTAACACCAAGCGATGATTCTGGTCTTTTGATATAAAAATCTCACTCTTGTTTGTGTAAAATTAGAGAGAGTTCACCAGTAAGAATCAACCACTAAATCTCCAAATTCATCGTCATCAAAACCATGATAATACACTTGTACATCTCTGTACTCTCTTTCCTGATGAACCTCTCATCACTGACACTCGAATCAAAACCTATCACAGTTCAACAGAGGAGCTTCTATGGAAGAACCTTCCGAACTCGTGAAAATAGTGGTGCTAGTTTTGGGTCCCACCTTTGTTATCTTCACTATCGCAAGGACGCGATGTTCTCTGAGCAGGTGAGTCAAGAGCTGAGTCGAATCAGATTGTTAAGCCAGCTTTGAGATCTGAGATTCTCGTAGATCTGCCGTTGTCGCTGCTATATACACAACAATCCCAATGCGATGATATTGGTTTTGAAGCAGTGCCTCAAGTAGACCAATCGCCGTCATGGCCCTAGATGCTATCACCATCGTTTCACTTTCTTAGTGACTAAGATCTCGACATCGGGGGAGCAGGTTGCGAGGCGGAGGGAGAAGATGTGGGAGAAGGAGATTGTCAGTAGCTAATCTAATATCATCGATGGTTAATCTGTGGCGACAGAGGAAGAAGATGAGGAAGAAGAGCCAATGCCATCGATGTGGGAGATGGAGATATGGCTTGGGTGAGCTGTTGGTGGATGAAGATAGCATGCGAGTCGCAGTGGTAGTAGGGAAGAAGTGTGAGGCCATGGTCACGACCTCCATTGATGCTCTCTAGAGAGAGAGAGAGAGAGTAATGGTGTGTATATTGAAGAAAATGGCTTAGATCTGTGTATGAATGAAAGATATCTACCGGTGAAGGAGTAGTCTTTGTTATATCCCTACTGGTCAGATAAGCGGTGATGGAGGACGATGAAGATCTAGAAGAAAGAGGCCAGTTCAATAGGTAAAGTATGAGAGAGAGAGAGAGAGAGAGAGAGAGAGAGAGAGATGCGAGAGATAAAATGTGTAATGCCCCAAAATCATAACAACTAACCACCTTATGACATATAATAGAAAAGTGGAAACTTACGAGATATTAACATTTCATTGATTTTCTTTAATAGCACAAAAGATGTCATATGCATGTATATATTCATAAATCCCAAATCCTGAATCTATAGCATATGACATGTATGAATAACTTGAAACAAAAGGAAATATAAATAAGTTTATGCCTTATTGGCTATATATTTTCAAAACAATACTTGGTTACAACAAAAGTGGATCAAGCCCAAAATAAGAAAAAAGCCCGAGGCTTGTACAAAAGGTATTTACAATAAAAAAAATAAAAAAATAAAAAGACTTCAGCTCCACAATCCTCCCAAGTTAAGTATTTAGCGAATTCATACCATCAGCATCTGAAAGTTGGTTTCCATATAGGGTGAGCTAAAACCCAATAAAGAATACTTGAACACACTTTATGATGCTTAAAAAAGTCATATGGTGAATACATATGCATGCTATTTACCAAAAAATTACAATTTCTCTTTCAAAACAATGCAATGTCATGATTATAAATCAATTCGTAAAACAATGCCTTTTAAATCAGAAAACATGACAGTGGATCTACAATACTGGGAATCTCTAGGTACGAATCTACTAGTAGGCTGTACAAGTACTACCAAAGACATTTTACCAGTACTAACCAGACGGATCGAAACCTAACTACGTGGGTTTCTAGACTTTCATCAAGGACACACAGGCCAACATCGATAATACCATAACCACACCTCCTAACTAGATTCACCAATATAATAATCCTTTTTTCTCAAAACGATACATTTTCAATGTATGAATATGAAATAATGTTCAATGCAGGATGTATGAGCAATTAGTTTCAATTAACCTAATCCTCATGAAATTTCTACAACATCAAAGCTATCCTCCATCGATAGTCTAAAACAGATATCTCTACACAAAAGATAAATTCCTAACAATAATTATAATTTCATAATCTCAAAATGGGAGTTATATTATATATCCAACTCCACTGTCATCATTAATAGATAGATCCATTTTATCTTTTAAAAAACTCAACATCTTTCCCTTTATTCTTAGTTCAAAACTAATGATTTTCAACAAAACATCTATTCCTTTCAAAAACACATATAAAGAAAAAATTTCCAATGTTCCAACACAACTTAACAATAATCTCATTTCCACAACATTCTATGAATCCATTTTAAAACCCCTCTTTTACACTCACAAAACCAAACCTTAAATTAAACCCATTATTTCCAAATCACTACACTTTTCAAGGAACACATAATGAGGCTAAGAATCACACATGGAGGTTGGAAAAATGCCTACCTCAAGAGTAGAAGGAGAGAAGAACAAGACCTAACTTTTGATAGAGCAAAAATGGAAGCCTTTCCAATCAAAATGTTCATCTTTATGAGCTCTACACTTTTCTTCAAAGCACTATGGTAGCAAAACCAACGAATTTGAGTGTATGAAGGTGTTTAGACAAGAACTAGTGAGAGAGAGTGAAGAAATTTGGTAAAGTTAACTTTGAGAGAGAGAGAGAGAGAGAGAGAGAGAGAGAGAGAGAAAGAGAGAGATAAAAAAGTGATAGAAAAGATTTTTTTTCCTGTAGTAATATACGCACAGACTACTCGAGCAACCAAAACAGCGCTTGAGCACTAGACACAAAGAACCGCTCAAGCATGAACTCAAGGATAGAGCACACAATGACCCCCTCCCAGTAGTTCAGATCTGCAAGAGGCTGCTTGAGTTAACGAAAGACCACTTGAGCATCAAACATAGAATGCCGCTCAAGCGACCAATCCATGGCTTGAGCAAAGAACACCCCCTTCCCAAAAGTTCAGACTGCAAACACAGATACTAGAAGGAATCAAAGACCGCTCGAGCAAACTTAAAGAGAAATAGGCATAAACTCTTTTAAAAAAACTAACTCCTGAGCTGTTCAAAACACAATCGACAACTCTAAACAACCAACCCCACATTACACGAAGGCAACAAGGAGTATAAACAACAACCATGATGACCGAATCCCAGTTGAAAGAATACAAAAGCGTCAGGTTTTAACCTGAGTCTCTATAATCTTCCTCACTTACGAAATTTCGTCCTTGAAATTTAACCAATACAATAACAACACAATAAATCATTAACGACAACAATAACTCATGTTAACTAACAGTAGATAGACATAGCAATCCATTCCAAAACACTATGATTACAATCCTCCAAAACATTCATAATGTTTATATATTACAACTCAAGTGAAATCTAGTACTAAAAGATTCAAACATCGATAAAAAAGTCCGGGTACTTCACACGGACTTCAGCCTCACGCTCCTAAGTTGCCTTCTCAACTTCGTGGTGTTGCCATAACACCTTAACTAATGGGATAATCTTGTCCCTCAATACTTGATCCTGAGTATCTAACACTCGAACCGATCTCTCTTCATACGAGGCATCCTCATCTACCTCTAAATCGGTCCAATCTAACACATGTGAAGGATCAGGCTCATAGTTCTAGAGCATACATATATGAAATACATCATGAACCTTGGAAAGTTGGGATGACAAGGCCAAACGATAAGCTATCTTCCCAATCCGCTTTAGAATTTCAAAGGGCCCAATAAACTTGGGAGATAACTTCCCACTCTTTCCAAATCTAATCAAACCCTATCTCGGTGAGATTTTAAGAAATACGTGATCCCCCACCTCAAAAGACAAGGTCTCTTGCTTCTGTCGGCATAACTCTTCTAACAAATTGAGTCGAAACCAACCTCTTACAGATAAGTGCGATCCTCCCCATCATTTCAAAGACTAATTTTGGACTTAACATAGATGTGTTACCCACCTCGGCCCAACACACAGGAGATCTACACGATTGGCCATACAAGTTTTCAAAAGGTGCCATACCAATACTCGTTTGAAAACTATTATTATAGGCAAACTCTACCAAAGGCAAATGCCTCTCCCATGACCCCTTGAAATCGAGAACGCAAGCCTAAAGCATGTCCTCTAAAATCAGAATGGTGCACTTGAATTGCTCGTCAGTCTGAAGATGATAGGCAGTGCTAAAAGTCAACTTAGTGCCTAAGGCACCCTATAGGCTCTGCCACAACCGAACCATAAAACGCGGATCCCTATCTAAGACTATAGTCACTGGGACCCTATGAAGTCACACTATGTCTCTAACATACAGGTCGGCAAGATAGTTTACCGAGTCACTCGTGCACATAGGTATAAAGGATGCAGATTTGGTTAACTGGTCGACTACTACCTACATGACATCATTACCTCGTTGAGTCCTCAGAAGACCCACACCAAAATCCATCATGATATGCTCTCACTTCCACTTGGTTGTAAGTAAGGGTTACAACAAACCCGGTGTTCATTGATGCTCGACCTTCACTTGTTGACAAGTAAGGTACCTTGAAACAAACATGGCCACATCTCTCTTCATCTCCCTCGACCAAAATTGGTAGCAAAGTCATGATACATTTTTGTGCCTCTTAGGTGTACCACAAGGTGTGAATGATGAAACTCTCAAAGTACCGCCTATCTACAAGACTTTGGTACAAAAAAGCGATCTAGATATCTCACACTCAAATTCAAATGAACATTCAAACCCTTCTTTACCTTCTCATTAGAGATCTTCCTTCGAATAGTCTCTACTTCGTGATCACATTGTTGTGCCTCTATAACTCGGCTAAGGTAACTAAGGTAAGTTGTGCAACTGCAGTAAATAGAGTGACAACCTTAATCGACTCGCCAAGGTGCAAGTCAAACTCGCCGATAGCACCCTACATCTCCCACTTCCAAATACCAATACTCGTTACTCTGCTCACGGATTTTCTACTCAAAGCATTGACCTCTACATTAGCCTTCCCTGGATGATAATTCAACTCAAAATTGTAATCCTCTAACAATTCCATCCATCTCCTCTGTCTCAAATTCAAATCCTTTTTTAAGAATAGATATTTTAGACTCTTGTGATCGGAAAACGCCTCAAATCTCTCCCTGTATAGATAATGCCTCCAGATCTTTAAAACAAAGATCACTGCTAGCTCTAAGTCGTGCATAGGATAATTTATCTCACGGGTTTTCAATTACCATAAACCATAGGCTACAACTTTCCCTTATTGCATCAATACACAACCCAAACCTTCTCAAAATGCATCATAATAAACCGAATAACCCAAACCCCTCTCCAAAATAATCAAAACTGGGGCAGTGGTGAATCTAACCTTAAGCTCTTGGAACGACTTTTTGCAAGCCTCACTCCACACAAATCTAACTCCTTTCCTTGTCAACATAGCCAACGGCGAAGACAAGCTATAGAAACCTTTCACAAAATGTCGATAATACTCGACTAAGCCCAAGAAACTTCAGATCTCAAAGGCATTCTTAGGTTATTCCCAATCTTTTACTACGTCTATCTTAGATGAATCTACAATCACCCCTTCCCCAAACACCACATGGCCTAATTTGTTGAGCCAAAACTCACACTTCCTGAACTTAGCATACAAATTATGTGCTCTAAGCAACTCAAGGACAACCTACAAGTGTTCTATGTGTTCTTCCTCGAAAGGTGAGTAGACTAAGATGTCATCGACAAACATGGCCACGAACTGATCTAGGAACTCACAAAAGACTCGACTCATCAAGTCCATAAATGATGCTAGTGCATTGGTCAGCCCAAAAGGCTAATGAACTCGTAATAGCTATACTGTGTGCGGAATATTATTTTCTAAATATCATCCTCCTTCACCCTTAACTAGTGATACCCAATGCGACCCCTTTAACTGGTCAAATAGATCATCTATTCACGATAATGGGTACTTGTTATTAACAATTACTCAATTTAACTTTTGGTAATCAATGTATAGTCGCAATGTGCCATCTTTCTTCTTTGCAAAGAGAGCAGGTACTCCCCAAGGCGAGGTACTATGGAAAATAAAGCCCTTATCTAATAAATCCTGGAGCTGTACCTTCAACTCACATAACTTGGCTAGTGCAAACCTATATGGTGCCATGAAAATAGGAGTCATGCCTGGCACTAAATGGATAGAGAACTTAACCTCTCTATGTAGTGGTAACTTTGTGAGATCCTCTGGAAAGACATCCGGATACTCTCAAACTACTCTTGGAAATTCACTTTGGACCATACTACCCTTATTAGCTACTAAGATGGAAAAAAGGAAACTCAACTCTCCTCAATCCTTACAATGACATTACGAATGAATAAGACTGCCACCCCAATCACATAGAAAGTAGAAACACTCTCCTGATGGCATACAAACTAGCACTCTCCTACGATGGAAATCTATCAAAGCCCAAAAATAAGTCAACCAATCTATACCCATAATCACGTAAAAAACATGCATGTCAAGACCCAATGCCACTCTACCCCCAATAGGTGTCTTAATAAATAAAGAATACTCCAACTGATCAAACTTCAACACTAAAGCGGATGCAAAAGAAGACGAAATGAAGGAATGAAATGCACTAGTATCAATTAACACATTGGCTAAGGAATTAAATAGCAAAAAGTTACCTCACACAATAAGAGGAACTTGTAATTGGTACAACGTGGTCACAGCATGCACATTCCCCAGAGGCCTCTGATCAACTTGCTCACCCCTTGCAGCATAAGCTTGAAGAACTAACTAAGCCGAAGTGGCTCCCTAGTTAGCCCTCGAGGCCTTAACGGATTGAGTTGGTTAATGGGTCTGCCTCGAACTAAATGCACCAAATGTGCCACTTGACTCAGAGCAAAACCTCCTCAAATCTCCAGCCTACCCACACTGATAATAGGTAGGCAGCTGCTCTCTCCTTTGGCCCTAACTTTGAGAACAATTCAAAGACGGAGCAAACTGTTGCCCTCATCGTCTCTATGAGCAAGTTGGTGACTTTTGGCCCAACTGACCACACTTAAACTACGTAAACCCACCCTGGTTACCTTTTACTAAACTTGAACTTGGTACATGAAAAGTGGACCTAGACTACAAGGCTTGGGACTGTTGTAGGGTAGAATCTTTCTGCCTTTTGTTGTCCCTCGTATCCCCTAAGACACATGCCCTCTCTACTTCGAGCTTCTCATCTACTCTTCCTCTACCTAAATCACCACCTCCAAATGGACTGTCGATTCAACAAGGCGCCCATAATCCCGAATCATAGACCTAGCCACCTTGAAAAGAAGCTTGGTCCACAATTTCTTCTCGAACTCGACACAACGGCGTTCGTCTGTTGCCATAAGTTCCAGCACAGACCTCGAAAGTCTAGTGAATGCTACTTCAAACTCGGCCATAGGTGTGCTCAACTACTTGAGCTTCAGAAATTGCTTTCTCAACTTCTCCCTCATTGTGGGTAGTAAAAACTTGTCTTGGAAGGCAGTAATGAAAGCTTCCTAGTCACCCCAATATGACCCCTTGTAAACTTCCACCATTGACCTGCATCACCCTTCAGCTGAATGGCTATCAAGGTCACCCTCAAACCATTATCTTCGATGCCAAGCATCTCAAAGGTCTTCACTATCTGCTCAAGCCACTCATCGACCTTCAGTGGCTCTTTTGGATCCCCATTAAACTCGTTTAGATTTGACTTGAAGAACTCCTTCAAAAAAGATAGCCCTGTCTCTGTAACATGGGCCTGGACTTGATTCTCAGCTCTGAGAATGTCCATGGATTCCCTCAATGCTCCTGCCATATCACAGGCTAAGGCGCCTATGGCTTGCTGTCTTGCTGGCTTGGTCGCATTCACCTGACTAACTCCATTTTCTTGTGCCAGAATTTCATCCAGAATTAGCAATTCCTGCCGGCTAGGCCTGCTACACCTACCACCATGTTCACATCTTGACATACTAATAAAAGTAATACAAAATTTAGTACATTCACAATGTGCCATAACTAATTCACACATGCCCTAAGACAGTGGACTACACATTAATTTCACTCCACGTAAGCACCGAATCACGTATTCACAAATGAATTTATTTTCTAGATAATGATCATTTCACGACATTGCCAGAGTTCCTATTAGAATAAGCAGTGATCAAGTGCTCTTCTGATGGGACTTCTAGAAACTCGTGGATACAACCAATATCTTAGAAACTAAATTCCATACTCACTTAATCACATAAACATGTTATCACATAGCATACCATGTACATGTCTATCATTATCTAGCGAGACAAACCCATTTTGGTAATAACCACTTCCCACGAGCCCAAAGTATTCAAACCCGATAAACTCTCATACCAAGTTATAACGCTCCAAAATCATAACAACTAACCACCTCATGACATACAATGGAAAAGAGAAAACTTATAAGATATTAACTTTCATTGATTCTCTTTAACAGTACAAAAGACTTCATATACATGTATACATTCATAAATCCTAGATCCTGAATCTATAGCATATGACATGTACAAATAACTTGAAACAAAAAGAAATACATATAAATTTATGCCTTAATGGCTGCATATTTTCAAGACGATGCTTGGTTACAACAAAAGTGGGTCAAGCCCAAAACAAATAAAAAGCCCGAGGCTTGTACAAAAGGTATTTACAATAAAATAAAGAAAAAAAAAAGCCTTTAGCTCCACGATCCTCCAAAGCTAAGTCCTTGGTAGAGGTATACCATCAGCTCCTGAAAGTTGGCTTCCACAAAGGGTGAGCCACAGCCCCATGGAGAATACTTGAACACACTGTATGATGCTTAACAAAGTTATATGGCGAATGCATATGCATGCTATTTACCAAAACATTACACTTTCTCTTTCAAAACAATACAATGCCATGATTATAAATTAATTCGTAAAACAATACTTTTTAAACTAGAAAATGGGGTAGTGAATACACAACACTGGGGATCTCTAATTATGTATCTGCTAGTAGGCTATACAAGCACTGCCAAAGCCATTTTACAAGTACTAACCGAAAGGATCGGCACCAAACCACATAGGTTTTTGGACTTTCACCAAGGATACATAGGCCAACACATATAATACTTCAACAACACCCCCTAATTAGATTCACCAAGCTATTCACTTTTTTTTTTTTTTTTCTCAAAACGATACATTTTTAATGTATGAATATGAAGCAATGTTCAATGGAAGATGTATGAATAATTGGATTCAAGTAACCTAATCCTTATACAATTTATACAACAGTCAAAGTTATTCTCCACCGATAGCCCAAAACAAATATCTCTATATGAAAGATAAATTTTCAACAATAATTATAATTTCATAATCTCAATACAAAAGTGATATTACATATCTAACTCCACTTCATCATCAATAGATACATCTATTTTTTTATTTTTTTTTCAAACGTTCCCTTTGTTCTTAGTTGAAAACCAATCACTCTATTTGTTTCTAGTTTTTAGAATTCACATTTCAGAAATTCTACTTTTTCGTTTTCGTATTTTTTGTTTTCATTGAATTTTTTTAATATTTTAAGCAAATTTTTTTTTATAAAATTTTTAGACACCTACCATAAATAAACTTAGAAAGTATAATATTTGTGAAAAAAAATCTGTAAAAAATTCACTAAATACCAAAAATACAAGAAAAAAAAACTAAAACAAAAATAAAAATTCAGTATTTTTCATATCTTTGTGTATTTATTAATTTTTTAAAATATTTTTCACAAATAAGGTAAAAAAAAATTGCTTAAAATTTAAAAAATATTCACTAAAAGAAAAAAAAAAGAAAAAAAAAACTCAATTTTTTGAAAACTGAATTCAGAAAACTGAAACCAAACACACTGAATGATTTCCAACAAAAACACATTTTCCTTTCAAAAACACATTTGAGGAAGAAATTTCCAATGTTGTAACACAACTTAACAATAAACTCATTTCCACAACATTTTTCATGAATTCATTTGAAAACCCTTCTTTTATACACTCAAAACCAAACCCTAAATGAAACCCACTACTCCCAAATTACTACACTTTTCAAGAAATACATAATGAGGCTAAGAATCACACAATGAGGTTGGAGAAATACCTACCTCAAGAGTAGATCGAGAGAAGAACAAGACCTAACTTTTGACAGAGCAAAAATATAAACCTTTTCGATCAAAACGTTTACCTTTACGAGCTCTGCAGTTTTCTCCAAAACACTATAGCGGTGAGATGAACGAATTTCAGTGTATAGAGGTGTTTAGACAAGAACTAGAGAGCGAGAGTGAAGAAATTTGGTAAAGTTAACTTTGAGAGAGAGAGAGAGAGAGAGAGAGATCAAAAAGTGACAGAAAATATCTTTTTTCTGTACTGATATACGCACAGATCGCTCAAGTGACCAAAACAGTGCTCGAGCGTCAGACACAAAGAATCGTTCGAGTGACCAACTAAAGGCTCGAGTGCACAATGACCTCCCTCCAGAGAGTTCAGACTTATAAGAGACCGCTCAAGCTAAAGAAAGATCACTCGAGCATCAGACACAAAATACCGCTTGAGCGTCCAACATAGAATACCACTCGAGCAACCAACCCCTGGCTCGAGTGAAGAACACCATTTCCCAAAAGTTCAGACTACGAACATAGATACTGGAAGGAACCAAAACTGCTTGAGCAAATTTAAAGAGAAACAGGCATAAACTCTTCTAAAAAAACTAACTTCTAACCTGTTCAAAACACAACTGACAACTCCAAACAACCAATGCCACACTACAATAAGACAACAAGGAGTATAAATAACAACCATGATCATCGGATCCTGGTCCAAAGAATACAAAAAGGTCTGGTTTTAACTCGACTTGCTATAGAATGGGTTTTAGGGAATGGATTTCAACAATTTGTTGTATAAAGTCTGACTTCACAACGGAAAGTGTGACGACCCCAATGTGCAATATTGCATATTATTTTATTAAGAGAATTTACATAATTATGTGTTTAATTTGTGTATATCTATTTGATTTTAAAATATCTGTTAGAATGCATACTTTGAATTAGAAATTGAAAGTCTTAATGAATTCAAAAACATAAATTGATAGGTTTAACAGGCTTATTGGAATATTTAGAACCATTTGGAAAGTTTAATTAAAAATTAATTTAGACTAAAATAATTAGAATTAAAGTAGATTAGTTAGCCTTACGTATATTTAATTAACCTAATCTAATCCTATATATATGCTAGGTAGAGTTAAAATTCATTCTTATTACATCTTTGATCTCAAAAATTCTGGTAGAACTAGTCTAGAGAGTTAGTGAGATCATTTTGAGAGAGAGAGAGAGATGAGAGAGAGAGAGAGAGAGAGAGAGAGCTAAAGAACTTGAAGAATTGCTTGGAAGATTAAAGAATTAAGAAGAAGAGGTCAAGTTTTTGCAAGAACAAGCATAATTGGAGATTCTAGGTATAGAATCCAACCTCAATTCTTGGCCATAACTCACTTAGTAGATGAATTCATGAGGAATATGAGCTTAATCACAAGAAATGAGTTAATAGATGATTAAATTGAGGCTAGAGCTTACATGCATGCATAATTCCATCACATTTTTACATTTTGAACACGAGTTTTGACATTCTTGTTGAAATTGGGAGTTGAGCTATGCATGCATCAAAGAATTACAAGTTTTAAGAGTTTAATTTCATGTTTTGAAGGTTTTGGAAAGAGTTTGAAAGCAATTCTATACTTGCATGAAAGTTTTGATTTCAATTTTGTAAATTTAGGATGTTTCTTTGAACTCGTGGCTTTAATTTGGTTTTATATTCATGTGGTTTTTTTTTTTCTAAGTGTTTCCATGTAATTAGTCTAGCCATGCAAGCTTTTGAAAGTTAAATTCAAATTTTTGGAACTTAATTCTGATCTAGAAAACCCGAAATTTGACCTCATTGCTCGAGCGATGAAGTCGTCGCTTGAGTGCACTTAGCAAGCTCCTAGTATTTTTGCAAAGCATTGCATTTAGCTTGAGCGACTAAGCTTTCGCTCGAATGAACTCCATTTTTCTTTACACGCTGCTCAAGCGACCAAGTGACCGCTCAAGCCTACTTTGACACAATCCAGTACTTTTGCAGACCATGCAGACTACTCGAGCGGGGAAACCAAAGGTGCATTGGAGCAAATTGTCCTGTTTCAGCAACTTTTGAAAAGCACTTTCAAGCGCATGTTTTCATTCTCATGATCTTTTAAGCATTCTTGGTGTGACATTTTGTTCCAGGTGCTCGCTCGAGCGAAGGAAGTTATGCTCAAGTAGAGAATTGTAGCTCTTAGAATCTCATGAGTTTATAGGCGGATCACTCAAGCGCAGCAAGTTGTGCTTGAGCAGAGAATGTTGGCTCCCAATTGTTTCACTGTAGCTCTAAAAAACTTCTGGGACTCGTCATTTTACGCTTGAGCGAAGGATTTGTCGCTCGGGCGATCCCTCTGAGTTTGTGTCTTATGCTCAAGCGTAGAAAGTTGCGCTCGAGTGGTCTACGCGATATCAGCAATTTAAAAAGGACATTCTAGATCATTTCTTTACCTTTTTCTTTTCCATCTTCCATCCTCTCTCTTCATTCCCGAAAACCCTATACTCTCACCCTCAAATATCTTCCATTTCACTAAGATTTGGCCAAGATTGCTTATCAAAAAGTGAAAAAGACTTGAAGATAGTACTTTCCTACCAATTGAAATTTGGATTTGCAAAGGATTCTCCTAGAAGCTTTGCTATTTTGCTTGATCATCGAGGTAAGGTTACCTTTAACCTTGTATTTTTTTGTTTTGAAGAAGATATTGTGGTATTGTTGTGGTTTAAGATGAAATATGGATGTTTAGGTTGAAATAAACTCTTGATTTACATATAGTAGACTTTTCCCTCACTTTTAATTGAAATTTCCTGAACTCTTTTTATCAAGTATGCATATTATGGTAATGGAAACACATGTAAGTGAAAAAGTGGAGAAATCCCCAAATGTAATAAAACCCTAATTTCAAATTGAGTAAAGAATGGTATTTTAATTGAAGGTTTTCTTTAAAGCATTATGATATTATGAATAATGAGGAAATGAGATATATGGATATTATTGTCGAGATGGAATTGTGAATTGGGTAGTGATTCCCGTTACATGTTATGTGATGTTGCATGCATGATAATGTTGAGTGTTTGATGATTGAATGGAAATTTGATGAATTATTTATTGAGCATGAGTCCAGGTAAGAGTTAGTTTTGATGTTGGGTGAGTTGCGTTGGTACCCGCACGGGGGAAAGTTGAAGGTGCCCAATTACCTTATATAGGCTTATCGTTGGACAAATGTGGAAAAATATTTTTGGATGTCCATTGGTCTTGCCATATTGTAGTTGGTAAAAGTGTAAAACGGATGATTTTGGGTGCCCACTTCCGACTGTATAATAGTCGACAAATGTGGGGATGGTTTTTAAAGAAAAAGGAACTTGTGTTTTGACTTGGACTCTTACATGGGACTCATGGGTTATTTTCTTTTAATGTGATGATGAATGACGTGGAATGTAAATGTGATTATTCAATTGTTTTGATGTTTACATGGTTTACTGTAATTACACGTGTACATAAACTCCTTATTGTGTTTTGTCTCAATGATGTCACATGCTTATAAGAATAATTAAATACTTGGTTAAATGTATTCCTACTGGGCATATAGCTCAACCATATTTTATTTTTCAGGAATTGATGATACACCACCTCCTTGATGAGTTTGGAAAAAAGCAAGCACTAGTTCGATTTGGGAAGGATTGGTTCGAGAATATTTTGTTATTAATGTAGAAGGCATTGAGCCTAGACTTTTGAATTTGTTTTGCATTTTGTATGCCCTTGAGGCTTATTATTTTTGTAAGATCATCTAGTTTAATGAACTGGGAAGTGAAACCAGGGTGTTTTGGGAAAGTAATTGTTGAATTGTAATCTTTAAATCCTAGTTCAATGAGAAAGATGATCTTTGCGGTACATTATGGTATTTGTCTTGATATGTTCCTATATGTATTAGCAGGGCATTATAGTTGGGCTTTGTTTAAGCATCATTAATGAGGAAATAAGCTAGAAACCTATCTTAAGGATTGAATAAATTAATTGTTGAGTGGTATGCTTCATAATATCTTTGTTATGTGTTTTGTGTAGGTGGTCACTACAAGATTACATCAATGCAAGCCCACTGTGAGTAATATCTCTATAAAGATATGTTCGAAATGTATTTTGAATCATTCAAGAGTGGTGTTTTGAAATCTTATTTTATATCTATGAATGAATGAATGCTCTTTTGAAAATGAATTCGTGGCATCCTTTAGTGAGACCCTTGCCTAGGGGACATAATACCATGGCCCATGGATTAATTGAAACACATATATGTCTAATGTTAGACCCTAGTGGTCCACATTGAATTACCGATTGTAGTTTTGTTGATTGACCCATTATGGTTCCATTGAATTGACCTTAATGGTCCCATTAGCTTCAGCATATTAATTTATTGTCACTCTATTAGATGTTACCATGTATAATAAATTGCAATATATATTGCTCAAACAGATGATTGATATGAATTTGATATATGAATTGTTTGGAAACTGGAAGATAAGTTCTATAAGATGTTGGATCCCATTCATTAACCCTTTATATTGATGTTATTTACTGGCTCCAGTTCATCCCTCTCCCTTATATATATATATATATATATATGCAGGTGAGCATATGGATCATCAGGCTTAGAAATGCTTTAGGAGTCCACCATCTTTTGTGAAGCCGAATGAGAAGTGCCTCCGTGATAGAGCATAGCTTGGTCTCTAGCAGAGACAAGCTTTTGTCAACCTTTTGTTTGGTGTTTTGTTATTTGATGAACATGTAATATGTATGTTGTGAAAGTTGAAGTTCAAGTTGGTTGTAAATATTATTATGAATGAAAAGTGAAGTGTAAGTTATTTATGGAATTTGTCATGTAAGCACCGCTCAATGGACTTATTTATTTTTTTTGTTATTGCTTCTGCTAAGCCTCATTTATAATTATATGGTTTGATTTTGTCATTGAGGCTGAAGGTAATCCAGGATTATTGGCCAATCATGACCTAGACCTCTAAGGACGAGTTCAAGTCGTAACAGAAAGAATATTTAATTTGGTCATTTTTCAAAAGTATGTCCTTATGGACAAAGTAATTTAGTGCGTGGAGCTATAGACTAAAAAAATTCAAAATTGGACTATTGGACTGAGCGTTGAAAATTAAAAAAGGTAAAATTAAAAGCAAAAAGTCCTCCAAAGTAATAAAATGGACTTCTCACCATAATATTTTACACAGAGTGGAACTAAGAAAAAAAATACCCGTAGAACCTAATGTCCTCCAATTTTCTCTTTCTTCTTTTTGTATTTTTTTTATTTTTTATTGTGTGTTAGGATGAATGTGGTGAACATTAAGTTAGTTAAAATAGGGCTATAATTGAAGTTCTAAACCTATTTTTCTTAATCTGTCACGAGCACAATTCTTTTTCTTAAAGCGTGGACTTTTTTCCTTTTTTTATTTAAAAAAAAAAAAAAAACAAAACCCCAATATCTTCATTGTTAAAAACTCTTTTTTTTTTTTTTTTATTGAATACAAAATTTCCTTGTCATACAAGATGTGATTTTGGATTAACTTATTTCCTTGTTCATGCTATCTTAGTATTATCGTATATAATTGTCAGTCATCATTACAAGAAAAATCATTTTTTGCAACATATAACATTGCCGCCAAAAGTTAAAATTGTGTCACTAAAAGTTTTCACGACAATCATAAAATTGTCACCAAGTTTGTGGCCACAGGGTGCCGCAGAAAGTTTTAGCAACAAATTCTAAAATTTGCGGCCGAAAGTCATACCAACAACGACACATATATTTGTTGCCAACTGTTAAATTTTTGTTTTCACTATAGACCTTTAGTGACATAATAATTTGTTGCAAATTGTCTGTAACAACCGAGTTGTGCATAACATTCATGCATCCATTCATGCTATGAAACCCTTTTGTTTTTAGTTGCATTATGCATGAGATATATTTGCTAGAGAGGAATATAAAATTTGTTGAGTACGAAAAGAAAATCTAAGTAGTTTTGAAGAACTTGAGCATATAACCTAAAGATAGGAAACTTGGCAAGTACTGAAAAGTTAGGGAAATTGTTTGAATTGGAGAATTGAAAGCCTAGATAAGTTAGAAAACCTTAAGTGAGGAGCTTAATAATCTTAGTCTAATGAATAGAGCCTAGTGAGTACTTAATAAAAAATTAAGTGAGATTAGTGAAAGTTTAGAGGGATTAACTAAAGCCAAAGTAGGGTTAATTATACTAATTGAGATTAGGATTTAAACATGGTTAATTAGACCTAAGCTTAATTAACTAGGCTAATGAAGCAATTAGTGAACTAATCTAATCAAATCCTACAAAAAAGAGAAAGACACAGAAAGATGGAGAAACTTTGAGAGCTTTGTATTCTTGAGGGCTTAGGAAAGAAAGCAAGCAGAAAAGAAGAGAAAAAGGAAGAAAATCAAAGGGAGATAGAATTCAAGCCTAGAAATCAAGAGAAAATCATCAATAGGTAAGAAATTCAATTGTCAATCTTGTATTGCTACTCTAACCTAGCTAAAAATTCATTTCGACTAAGTTTTGGAAAGATTAAAATGAAGGAAAATGGAGAAGTCGAAAGCTAGGAAAAGAGTTTGAACAACTTGCTTGAAAATCATTTTTTTAGTTATCCTTATCTTGAATTTAAGGTACATAGGTGTTTTTCTACAAGCCTGCACTATTTCTTTATGCCTAGAAGCCTTAAAACCTTGTTTTAGGAAATTGAAGGGAAGGAATAAAGAAAAGTTTGAAAAAGGTTCCAAGTTTGAATTAAATATTGATTTTATATTTGATTTGATCTCAAATCCATGCATACAAATGTGTTTTCATAAGCATTGTATCATATTTTCACATATTACAATGTTATGCATCATGTTTTGAAGTTTGAGTGAAGAATTTGAAGATGGGGCAGCCCAAAGACATGAAGAACAGCAAGAACTCGAGCTATCCAGATTTTTCTGCCCGTGTGGCATGAAGAATTGCACATATGGCCAGACCTCCACACGTGCAAAAGTGATTCCGACACGTGAGTCCAGACCATCCCAAAACCAATTTCACTGTTGAAATAATTGCACGTGCAGCCAGTATGTGCGCCAGCCACCTCGCATGTGTGGCCCTGACTTTCGAATTATGGATTGTCTAATTGTACCTAGGTCGATTATTCTATTAAGAGGTTCTAATTACTAGAGGTTCTAATGGATGTACCATGTATCATGCTTTGATTATGGGTTACTCTTATGAAGTGTTTGAATATATGATTGTAACTTGTTCTATTCTGCACCAGATCAGATTGTTTGCTTGAAGTCTGCTGTGAAGACTACACAGCAGATCAGATTGCATGCTTGAAGTTTACACAGCAGCAAAGGGAGTTCTTCTGTTATGTACCAGATCAGATTGTCTGCTGTGTGTTTTGGGTTGTTAGATCAGATTGTCTGCTGGTGGATCTGTTGTTCTGTTTTGCTTAGCAGCTAGTTTGCATTTTGTAGCTCTGTCGAGGCAATTTTTGGGAGTCTTTTCTTCTGCTTTTTTCCTTTCCCTGTTGGTTTCTCACCAACTGGAGCTTCGTGCTTCATTAAGCTCTTAGCTCCTCTTTATTGATGCACTATCTCATCTTTGTTTGGTTCCATCAATAAAGATTTTTTTGCCGATCAAAAAAAAAAAAAAAAAAATGAAGTGACTCTTAGCTATGAGTTTGGGATTCATTCATTTATTATTTATTTTGATATTATTCATTGGGTTTGACTCATCCTTTCATTATATATGTAGGTGATCATAATGAAGAGCATCAGTAGAGGTCATGGACTTGAGGAACCTGTCATTAAGTGTTTTCTTTTATTTTTCGTTTTGAAACTTTCGTCTTTCTGGAAGGTGGGTTTGACAGGCTACGTAACAGTTGACAGGTCTTTATATTTTGTGGGTGCAAATATGTGTTCTTTTATAATCTTATGTACATGATGTAAATTATTAAAAAGATAAGCAATGAAGACTGTGTGTTACATTTCTTCTGCTCATGCACTGCTTTGTGGACTTAATGGATTAATTATGGAAATTATGTTGTTACGCCCTATTATATTTTAGTCCATTTTGTGATTTATCAGGTTAGGTCTTTGGTAATGAAAGATTACTGGCTAATCACCTCACTATCCTATATGGGTGGAATCGGATAGTGACATTGTCACTTTTTGCGAAACACTAATATTTATTGCGGAAACTTGTCATTCACCTATGTAAAATTCAAACCACATTCATTCAAACCTTCAAATTTAATTAACAAATAAAAATTCATAAACTAATCCAAAATATAAACCAAATTCATTCAAAAAAAAAAAAAAAAAGTTTTAATCCATTCAACAAAAAATATCTAAATGTTCAAAAATATTCAAAACAATTTAACCTAATTATTCAAACAAAATATAAATGTCAAAATACAAGTATCTGATTATAGATAGTCAATAAGTTTATATTAAAATAAATCCTACTCCATGAGTTCATTTCCATCATATATCTGTAAAAGAAAAAAGAGAAGCAAAAAATGTGTACTTGTCTAAGACCTGATTGCGGATTTGGGAAGCCTAAATTGGAAGGGAAAATAAGGATCTTTGTAAAGCTTCCGCATTGGTAAGAGCTAGTAAGAGCAAAGAGCGAGAGAGTCAAACCTGCATGTGACGAAAGCTTCTTTAAAATTAGATACACAAAATACAATAACTTTAAGACCCTAAAATTTAAACACAGTAAAATTAGATACACAAAACGACGTTGTTTCGGCAAATTCGAGCCATTTGAGCCACACTTTTTGTGGCCCTCAACCGTTGCTCTTTTTATAGCTTAGTCTAACCTAAAGGTAGCATAATAAGTAACATATATAGAAGTATATTGGAAAGGAAACTAATGGTCTGTAGCTGAGAATTTAGGTTCATGAAGTGTGCAGCAGAAATGCTAAAATACTAGAAACACAAACAAATCACTTGGCATCCCCTTTGGCACAAAAAATAAAATAAATACTATACACCCAAACAAAAAAATAAAAAATAACTTTGTTTATAGAGAAATGTTAAGGATCATGAAAATTTTTTCATGAAAATGATCATGAAGGATTTGTGACTCTTAGATTACCTTGATTAGTGTGTGGTGCTTTATTCTAAGTGTAATCCAAAGGTCACAAATTTTTCATGATCATTTTCATGAAAGACTTTTCATGATACCTAGCATTGCTGTTGTTTATATGAAGAAAGTCTCCACTTTCCCTACCTAAAACTGAATAATAAATTCAGTACAATAAAAATAGTAATAATCATAATAAAAAGAAAAAGAAAAAAAAAAAAGAAGAGGCTTAAGAAAAATCATCCCTTGCACAAAAAAGTACGGATGGAGCAACATAGGGTCCGGGGGCACGTGCCCTCTTCATTTTTGAAAATTGTTGACCTCTAATTATAAAAAGTTTTTTATTTACTTCTTTTTAATTTTTAAATATGTTTCAAAATGTTCATTTGTCATCCTTTTTTTTTTTTTTTCTCTCTATCTTTCTTTTTAATTAATTCCTTATAATTTACCATTATAAATGTTTAATTTTATCAAAATATTCTCTTATAATTATTTCTCTCTCTTTTATTTTTCTCTTGTTTTTCTCCACATCTAACTTCTTCATATTTTTTCCCCTTTTTTTGTATGCATGTTATAACATTTTAAATTGTGATTATCATCATATTTAGTAACTAAAATTGCAAATAAAAAAAATTCGGTTAATTAAACATATCTAAGGCACATAATTTTGACAACACGTTAATCTTTGGCCATTCTATCATCAAATAAAAATTAAATTTGGTTAAATTTTGGTTAAATTTTATGATTGATATCACTAAAAATTTATAATGTCTCATAAATCAAAATCCTGACTCCACCCTATTCATACTAAAACTCAAACAAAGCCAATGTCATCAAACTCCCTTGAATTTTCTAACTCCAACATGTGATTATTTTCACACCTTCTAGATAGCACAATTTTTGTTTGAAATGGTTTGAAATTCTGGGTAAAATCAGAATTTTTTCCTATCTTTGGTCAATTATTTAGGTAGGACTTGTGCGCCAAAATTGGCGGGTCTAAGTGGTAACGCGTTCTATGTCGCGTTGTGATTCACGTGGTATATTTGATTGCTCAAAACCATTATCGAGTGAATGGGAAATTGAAACCAAAGTGTGCTCCATGAAAATAGAGTTTTGGTGGAAATTCCTTAAAGTTTGTGTAAATGGCTTGTCCCACATTGATTTGATAGGAAGTTTGAATGGGTTTATATAGCTTGCACTTATAACTTGGGGAGGGCCCCAAGGGGCACCCCAAGTTTTTAGAAGGGAGAGGTTATTGGCAAAATGGGCTAGACCAATTGGACCCAAAAATCACCACACGCGCACGCCGCCGCCGTCCGTCCGGTCGGGCTGGGCCTGGGCGTGCGTGCGTGGTGTGAGGTTGGGTTGGGCTTGTCCGGCCCAATACTAATCTTTTTGGGGCAAAAATATTTGAATTCAATTTATTTTTGATAGAATAAATTCTGTCCAAATTTCAATTTCAATTTTTGAATTCAAAATTTTATTTGCACCTCTTTAGAAATTCTGTACAGGTTCGGACCTGTCTAAAACCGAATATGTTCGGTTCAAATTTAAATCCACCCGAACAGATTTGAAATTCAAATAGATTCGGTTATCTGTTCAAATTCAAACCCAACAGGTACAGTACCTATTCGATTCAAAATTAAAGGGTGCCATTACTTCTATAAATAGACCACCCCTCATTTGATCAGATCTACTCCAATTTTTCGTCCATCTTTTGCTGCAAATCATCTCTGCATTTTGCTGCATTTATTCCATTATTTTTCTGCGAGAAAAAGTGTATACACTAAGTGTGTACGTTGAACAAATAAATTGTAGTGCTGCATTTATTTGTTGTTGATTATTTCATCCTGGGAGATAGACATCCATATTCTGAAAGTACCGTGGAGAGGACGAATCTGTCTTAAGGAGACAATGTCGAACACTGGACTTGATCAGAATAATATTCAAGATATTAATCAAGTAAGTTATTTATTTATTTTCTGTTTTATTATTTATTTAAATTATATTTTAATTTTGTTTTTGTAACAAAATAAAATATGTTTTGTTTATTTTATTCTATTTCTAGTTTGATTTTTGTAATCAAACTTTCTCTCCCATTTCTTATTTTTCTTTTATATTATGTTTGTCATTTAGTACCCAAACAGAATTAATTTATTAATTACAGTGAAGATTATCCAACAATTTTAGGACAGATCATTATTTTTGGTATCTTCATTGTATTTAATTTTTTGTGATTTCATAAAGGCATATTCTGGTTGGAAAAACAAATAGTGGTTTATGCGATTTGACAGATAGTAGTAATATACTGTCTCTTTTCTTTGACAACTAGTAGTAATATACTGGTGTCATTAACAATTGCAGAGTATTAATTTGTGTTATAGAAAATTATTGTGGCATTTTATTTTTCTAGTTTTAGTAACAAGGAAAATAAAATTATTTTGTGTAATAATTTATTTTATGGCTTTAGTAACTAGAAAATTAATTTGTGTTTTAATTTTTTCTGATTTTTGTAATCAGAGATTATGGCTACTGCAACTGGAAGTGGTACTCCGATTGTTACACCAACACCGGTCCCTATCTAGAACCATGTTCATGTACCAATAAATCATGGAGAAAAATCGAAAAAATTTAACGGTACTGAGTTTAAGAGATGGTAGTAGAAGATGCTGTTCTATCTTACAACTCTAAATTTGGCCCGGTTTCTCCATGAAGAGGCTCCAGCACTTAAAGAGGGTGAAAGTGATCGGCAAGTTGTTGCCGCTGTAGATGCTTTGAAACATTCAGATTTCCTGTGCAGAAACTACATCCTCAATGGCCTTGACAACATGATGTATAATGTTTACAGTCCTCTGAAAACAGCAAAAGAATTGTGGGATTCTTTGGAGAAGAAGTACAAAACAGAGGATGCCGGCACGAAGAAATTTATTGTCGGTAAATTTCTAGACTTCGTTATGGTAGACTCCCAAACGGTAATTTCTCAAGTTCAAAGTTTTCAATTAATTTTACATGATATTCATTCTAAGGGTATATCTCTGAGCGAGTCTTTCCAAGTCGCTGCTTTAGTGGAAAAGTTACCACCGGCTTGGAAAGATTTCAAAAATTATTTAAAACATAAACGCAAAGAGATGACCATGGATGAATTGATTGTAAGATTAAGAATTGAGGAAGATAAACGAAAGGCTGAAAAAAGCAATGGGAAAAATCCCATTGAGTCCAAGGCTAATGTGGTTGAACAAGTTCATAAACCACATAACAAAAAGTGGAAGTTTACTGGAGATGGTCCTAAACAAGGCGATAGCAACAAGAAGTTCAAAGGAAAATGCTATAACTGTGGCAAGACTGGACATCGAGCTTCTGACTGCCGCTGTCCTAAGAAGGATCATGGAAGTACAAGCAAGAAGACTACCAATCAGGCCAATGTAACTGAACTAGATTACATCTCTGACAGAGTGAATGACATCAACCTATCTGCTGTGGCGTCTAAAGCTAATCTAGTTGGAAATCCCAAGGAATTGTGGGTTGACACTGGGGCAACTCGTCACATTTGTGCGGACAGGAACATGTTCACTACCTACAATGAGGTTGCAAATTGTGAACAACTTTTCATGGGAAATTCTTCTACTTCTACTGTGGCTGGACAAGGGAAAAAGATCTTGAAAATGACATCAGGGAAAGAACTGACCCTCAACAACGTACTGCATGTACCTAAGATCCGGAAGAATTTAGTTTCTAGTTCTTTGTTAAGTAAAAATGGTTTTAGGCTTGTTTTTAGTCTGATAAATTTGTATCAACAAAGAGTGGTATATATGTTGGTAAGGGATACATGAGTGATGGTCTCTTTAAGTTGAATGTAATAACAGTTGTACTGAAAGTTGCTATGAATAAGAATAACACATCTTTTGCTTATATTCTTAAGTCGAATTTATGGCATGGTAGATTAGGACATGTGAATTTTGATGTTTTGCGTAGATTAATTGGTTTAGATTATATACCAAAGTTTGAAATTAATCCTAATCATAAATGTGAAATTTGTGTAGAAGCGAAACTAACTAAGGCTCCATTTAAATTGGTTGAAAGGAAAACCGAACCTCTAGAATTAATTCATACAGATGTATGTGATCTTAAATTTGTTCAAACTAGAGGAGGTAAAAAGTATTTCATAACATTTATCGATGATTGCACAAGATATTGTTATGTTTATTTACTTAGAAGTAAAGATGAAGCCTTAGAAATGTTTAAACTCTACAAAACAGAAGTTGAAAATCAACTTAGTAAAACCATTAAAATGGTTGGAAGTGATAGGGGCGGTGAATATGATGCACCTTTAAATGAATTTTGTGCACTACATGGCATTATTCACCAAATTACAGCACCCTATTCTCCTAATGGAAGTGTGGGGGTGTTTGGCAAAAGTTGAAATTCCTGTTCCTAAAAAGACTAAGATTGGACCAAAAATAGTAGATTGTGTGTTTATTGGTTATGCTTAGAATAGTAGTGCATATCGGTTTCTGACTTATAAATCAGAAATACCTGATATAAATGCGAACACTATTATAGAGTCAAGGAATGCTGTGTTTTTCGAACATGTCTTTCCTTACAAGAAATGATAGGAATTAAGTTCACAGAAAAGAACTTATGATTGTAGACAAAGTCATGAGACTAATGACAATCAAACACAAGATACTAGTAATGGTCTCGACCAACAGGATTTAACTGATGATGAACCAAGAAGAAGTAAGAGAGCGAGAACATCAAAATCCTTTGGTCCAGATTTCCTAACATACCTGTTAGAAAATGAACCTCAAAGCTTTAAGGCAACAATGACAGGTCCTAAAGCACCTTTGTCGAAAAAGGCTGACAATAATGAAATTGAATCCATTATGCAAAATCATAGTTGGGAATTGGTGAATCTTCCACCAGGTTTTAAACCTCTTGGATATAAATGGATATTCAAGAGAAAAATGAAAGCTGATGGTTCAATTGACAAGAATAAAGCAAGACTTGTAGTTAAAGGTTACAGACAAAAGGAAGGTTTGGATTATTTTGACACATATTCTCCTGTGACAAGAATAACATCCATTCGCATGCTTATTGCTATAGCAGCGTTGTTTAATTTAGAAATACATCAAATGGATGCTAAGACAGCTTTCTTAAACGGTGATCTAAATGAAGAGATCTATATGGAGCAACCCGAAGGATTTGTAATGCCGGGGCATGAAAAGAAAGTTTGTCTGCTTGTAAAATCTCTTTATGGATTAAAACAAGCACCTAAGCAATGACATGAAAAATTTGATCATGCTATGCTTACTAATGGGTTTAAGATAAACAAATGTGACAAATGCGTCTATGTTAAAAACACTGACCAAGGACATGTCATAGTTTGTCTTTATGTGGATGACATACTTATCATTGGAAGCAATCAGAACATGATCAAATCAACTAAGCAAATACTTAACAAAAGATTTGATATGAAAGATATGGGGTTCGCAGATGTTATATTAGGAATGAAAATTACTAAAACATCTGATGGATATCACATTATATTGAGAAAATTCTTGGTAAATTTATCAAGGATGATTTGAATATAGCTAGAACACTTGTAGACATCAGTCTTTACTTATCGAAAAATAAAGGTGATGCAGTGTCTCAATTAAAATACTCCCAAATCATTGGAAGCCTAATGTACCTAATGAATTGTACTCGTCCTGACATAGCTTATGCAGTCAGTAAATTGAGTAGGTACACTAATAACCCCGGAGAAGACCATTGGAAACCGATCATTCGGGTTCTTAGATATCTAGATTTACCCATGACATGGTTTAACTTTACTCGATATCCAGCATACTCGAATGTTATTGTGATGCCAATTGGATATCGGATACTAAAGATTCAAAATCCACTAGTGGATATGTCTTTACCTCTGGAAGGTGCTGCTGTGTTCTTTGGAAGTCCACAAACAAACATGCATCGCACGATCCACAATGGAATCTGAGTTCATTGCTTTAGATAAAAGCATGAGAAGAAGCAGAATGGCTTCGTCACTTCTTAGAAGACATTCTAATGTGGCCAAAACCTGTGCCAGCTATTTGCATTCATTGTGATAGTCAATCTGCTATAGACAGGGCACATAATCACATGTATAACGGTAAGTCACGACATATTCGTCGTCGACATAATACCGTTAGGCAATTGTTGTCAAATGGAATAATCTCAATAGATTATATAAATCTAAAGAGAATATTGCGGATCCGTTAACAAAAGGTTTGACAAATGAACTAGTGTAGTTCATCGAAGGCGATGGGATTAAAGCCTATTACATAAGAGTCGTCATAATGGTAACACCCTACTTATATGACTGGAGATCTCAAGAACTAAGTTCAAAGGGACAACTAAGTTATGTTGGCTCGCCAGAAATCACCAAGGGATTAAAATTCCCGACCCATTCCTATGGTGAGAGTGATATCTGCAACATGTGTTGTCTGCAAGATATAAGGATAAGCTTAACTTTTAATGATTACTTATATCTTGATTTAGGCATGAAAATCAATACGAGTATAAGGAGATACTCACAATAAGAATCACCTATATGAGTGTCGAACTGGGGCAGTTCTATGAGAATGAAGAGGCTAAATTCTCTAGAAACACTCATGAAAACCAGGAGCGTTCAAGGCCAAAATGAACACAACAGTGAGAACCACAATGGGTTAGAAGATATTTTGTGTGAAATCTATTGTCTTGGCTTACACACAAATGGCTGAACAATTCAAGGCATCGTGTCCATTAGTTAGCTAGTAAGTCCGATAGGTTATCACTAGGAAGGTCAAGGCCGAAAGTTATCTATCCTGATGCAAGATATTTTCGATTTATACTCTTTCAACAAATTCTGCATATTGTTGCATTTCCGTTGTCATCAAATTCCATTCATGTGGAGGATTGTTAGAAATGGTTTGAAATTCTGGGTAAAACCAGAATTTTTTCCTATCTTTGGTCAATTATTTAGGTGGGACCCGTGTGCCAAAATTGGCGGGTCTAAGTGGTAACGCGTTGTGATTTACGTGGTATATTTGGTTGCTCAAAACCATTATCGAGTGAATGGGAAATTGAAGCCAAAGTGTGCTCCATAGAAATGGAGTTTTGGTGGAAATTCCTTAAAGTTTGTGTAAATGGCTTGTCTCACATTGATTTGGTGGGAAGTTTTGAATGGGTTTATATCGCTTGGACTTATAACTTGGGGAGGGCTCCAAGGGGCACCCCAAGTTTGTAGAAGAGAGAGGTTATCGACAAAATGGGCTAGACCCATTGGACCCAAAAATCACCACACGCGCGCGCCGCCGTCCGTCTGGTCGGGCGGGCTGGGCCTGGGCGCAGGTGCATGGTGTGAGGTTGGGTTGGGCTTGTTCGGCCCAATACTAATCTTTTTAGCCCAAAAATATTTGAATTCAATTTATTTTTGATAAAATAAATTCTGTCCAAATTTCAATTTCAATTTCAATTTTTGAATTCAAAATTTTATTTTCACCTCTTCAGAAATTCTATACAGGTTCGGACCTGTCCAAAACCGAATCTGTTCGGTTCAAATTTAAATCCACCCGAACAGATTTGAAATTCAAACAGATTTGGTTATCTGTTCAAATTCAAACCCAACAGGTACAGTACCTATTCGATTCAAAATTAGAGGGTGCCATTACTTCTATAAAATAGACCAGCCCTCTTTGATCAGATCTACTCCAATTTTTCGTCCATCTTTGCTGCAATCATCTTGCATTTTGCTACATTTATTCCATTATTTTTCTGTGAGAAAGAGTGTATACACTAAGTGTGTTCGTTGAACAATAAATTGTAGTGCCTGCATTATTTGTTGTTGATCATTTCATCTTGGGAGATAGACGTCCATATTCTAAAAGCACCGTGGAGAGGACGAATCTGTCTTAAGGAGACAGTGCGAACACTGGACTTGATCAGAATAAATTCAAGATATTAATCAAGTAAGTTATTATTATTTATGATTATTTAAATCAAATTTTAATTTGTTTTGTAACAAAAAAATCTGATTTATTTTATTTTATTCTAGTTTGATTTTGTAATCAAACTTCTCTCCCCTTTCCTATTTTTCTTTTATATTTTATTTGTCGTTTAGTACCCAAACAGAATTAATTAATTAATTATAGTGAAGATTGTCCAACAATTTTTCCATTATTTCCATCATAAGCCTAAGATGAGAACAAAAAACAGATTCAAGATGTAACGCCCCAATTTTCATAAAATCCGATTAAATAAATTAAATTCATATTCGTTATTTATTTCCAAATTGAATTGAATTACTATGTAGAAGCCAATAATCTAATCCAGATTCGACAATAATCATAAACAAAATAATTCTTTTCTTGTTATATTTTATTTCATTATAGTTTGAGATTTACAAAATAGATTACATGTGATTACACATTCACAATTTCTAAAGTATGAATCTATAGCAAGTGATACAGTACTGCATAAATATTTAAAATTAAATGCCTAATAATTACAAATTACAAGAGTTGGAACTCTATCACAAAAAATGAGGGTCTCTACCCTAAACATATAAGTCAGAACTTTACAAAAATAAGCAAACAAATAAAGGAGCCATCGTGCACCAACCATCACAACATGAGCCTTCAACAAGGCGGAGGCAAATCATCAATACTTAAAAATGGTTTTTCACGAAGGGATGACTAATGGCCAATAAAAATAATATTAATAATGTATATGAGATTAACATGATTATGATAATGAATGCAATGATGTGTCATACTCAAAATATATGTTTTTATTTTCAAAAGATCATGTCATGCACTTCCAAAATCATAAATGATTCGACAATTTTCATTTCATCAAAACATTGGGCAGTAAATACAACACTGAAAATCTACAAATATGCGTATGTCAATAGTCTCTTAAATACCAACTTTATCAGCTATTAATGAGAAGGAAATTGGAACCTACCCTGCGCTTGTTTTATGACTTTCACTATGGATCTCAAGTTAGCTTAATTCTCAAATCATATCTACATTGCATAACTAGATGTACTAAGGTATTTATCCCATTTCGCAATATTTTTTTAAATGAATAAAGATTGGTAGCTCGAAATATCCGGCTCAAATAGTGGCTCGAATAGACAAAACGACGTCGTTTTGTCTATTTTTTTTTTTTTCTTTCTTTCTCTTGCTTTTTGAATCAGAAGATAGAGAGAGAGAGAGAGAGAGAAAAGAGGAAGAGAGGAGAGAAGAAAAGAGAGAGGAGGAGCCATCCGCATCTGGATAATGTCTGGATCTGCATCTGCATCTGCAAAAAAAATCTGTCATTTTTTTCTAAGTCTAGATCTGCAAAAAAATCTGATCTTGCTCCTGCAGGGAATTTTTCAAGTCTGGATTGTTCATTTTTTTCCTCTGCAGATTCAGATAAGATCAGATTTTTATCGAAAAATTCCTCTTCAAGCTTCAGATTTGATAAAAAGCTTCGAATTTTTTTTCAAGATGATCCGGATGTTGATAAAAGATTTTTTTTTTTTTAATCAAAATCAGATTTTTTTGAAGACTTAGATTTTGATAAAAAAAAATCTGTTCATTTTTTTTCTAAGTCTGGATCTGCAAAAAAATATGATAATGAAGATGATGATGTTGAAGATGATGAAGATGATCCGGATCTGCAGAGGAAAAAATCTGATCTAAGTCTGCAGATTTTGATAACAGCTTCAAATCTGACAAAACGATTTTTTCTTCAAAATCTGAGTCTTCAAAAAGAAAAAATCTTCAAGCTTCAAATTTTGATAAAAAAAAAATCTGATTTTGATAAAAAAAAATCTGAGTCTTCAAAAAGAATTTTTTTTCTTCAAGCTTCAGATCTTTAAAAAAAAATTATTTTAACAAATTTTTTTTTTTCAAGCTTCAGATCTTTAAAAATCTTTAAATTTTTTTTTTCTTCAAGCTTCAGATTTTCTTCAAGCTTCAGATTTTGATAAAAAAAAATTTGATGTTGATGAAAATGGATCTGGATTTGCATCAGATTTTGAACAAAAAATTCATGTTCAAATTCGGAGGTTGATCTCTCTCTCTCTCTCCCCTCCCCTCTTCTTTATTCTTTCTTCTTTCTTCTTTCTTCTTCATCTCAGTTTCAGACCAGAGAGAAGGGAAAAAAAGAAAAAAAGAAAAAAAGAAAAAACGTCAAAACGACGTCGTTTTGACGTCGAGCCACTCCGATTTCGAGCTACGAATCGGAACTGTTTTTAAATATTCTCAACAATCAAATGCAATAAGAATTTAAAATAATGAAATCATGAGTATGTCAATACTATGCATGATTACCAAATGTTTTTAATTTTATAGTTTCATAATCACTCTACAACAATCGATACAATCCTCACCAATTGCTAAAATAGTTATCTCTAACAAAATATATTCCAATAAGACAATATATTTCTAACATAACTCAACATTTTCAATAATTCCAAAATAATATGAGATTCCAATAAACTCATAATTTCTCAACATATATCCAATATTTCATAATTTTTAATATTTTCAATAAATCCAATAAATTCAAGATAACTAATATCTCTAAGGAAATTCACAATTTCCATAACAAATCACTAATTTTCACATTATTCCAACAATTTAATCCTATTCAAAATCACATTTTTCATTTCTCAAATTTTCTAGGGTTTGAAAAGAATTAAAGGTTTTTCTCAATTTAAATATAACACTTTGAAATTTATACAGCATAAATCATTTTGAGAAGAAAAATTTAAACATTTGATAAAATATGAACAAACCCTAATTTTTATATATAATCTTAACTGTAACTCATTATTTTTGAAATCTTACTATTTATTATAGTTTTTTTAATTGTATTTTTGTTAATCTAGGTTCGGTAAAACTTTTTCCCAAAATATTGAGCGTACCAAACCAATTACATCCCTAATCACATAACTAATACTCATGTTGACTAAGTAAATATTTAGGTAGTGTTTCATTTTACTAATAGGACTGTCCCTAAAAAAATCTAGATAAAGATGTGGCTTATGTTATTTATTTAGTGTTTTTTACATTTTTTTTACTGGAATGAAGGCGAAATCTTTTTAAAAAGTGTGTTCAACACGAACCTTGACATTCAATTTTAACAATCTACAAAAACTTATTAGATTTATTTTCTAGATTTTAATTTATAAAATTATTTTTTGAAATTTTATTTATGATTTTTATACATTTCTTTTCACACATTTACCATGACCACTTGATATTAAATCCGTCCATCACCAATTTTAATCATCACTTATTTATTATACGTCTTCAAAAATGGCGGATCAAAATTCTAAAATAATAGGTATGTAAGGTTTGATAAGATGAATAACTCACCTTTTTTTTTTTTTTTTAAAATTATTAACTCTCACTCTAAATATTCCCATTCTAAAGTCAATATTTAATAAATAAAATCTGGCGCAAGAGGGAGAGAAAGCGGAAGCGTAGATTTTAAAAGAGAAAGAAATGCTGAAAGGGTCTGTGAGGACCCGTCCCTCACTTTGCTCAGTTTATAGAAAAAAGAAAGAGCAAAAGTAAAAGAAGAGAATTAAAAAATGAAAAGAAAAGAAAAGGACATCACAAAGGAAATTCGGGCATCGTATGATGCCTCACAATCAAAGATTTGTCCACCACGTGGATTTGCTTGGAGATCAAGAGAAAATAAAACAAAATAAAAAATAAAGGAGATGAATAAAATAATGATAATAATACTGTGGTGGACATAAAAAGAGATAAAGAAAATGTGTCAAGTTCTCATCTAAATGCTCACCGCCGAAATATTACATAAAATAAAATAAAATATCAATTACTTCTCATTAAAATATTTAATACATAAAAAACATCAGATTTCACACAAAGGAACTTGTATGTGTATATAAGATTCAAGTTTGAGAATTGGGTTTGGACCCTTGGGATATCTAAGTTTTATTAGGGAGAGAGTTATGAATAAAGTAGGCGTAAACACCCAAATCACCACTCGCGCAATGCATCAAGCTGGGCCGAGCATAATTTCTTCCTTTTGCTTATGCATTTCCGCACAATAGAAGTTTAGGAAATTTTCGACACAGAGAATTACAACACTAGTTGGTTCACCATGCTTGGAGTTGTAGTTCTGTAACTTTTAGTATAGCCGTTGTATCTTGAGAAACAGATATCGATAAAACCCGAAACGCTAGGCAAAGACGAGATCTTCTTGAAGGAGAGTCCAACACGAGACTTCACTTTCACTTTTAACAATCAGCAAATGCTCTGTAAGATTTACTTTTTAGATTTTAATCTATAAAATTATTTTCTGAAATTTTATTTATTTTAAATATAGAAATAATATTTTTTTGTTTTTTTCACTTTGATAAATAGAAGTGCAACAATGATTGAAACCCTTTTTTTTAAAGACCCTCACAACTCCTTTGGATCTCAACCATTGATGGTGTGGGCCCCACACATACATGAATGGGTCTCACAAATACATCAATGGTTGAGACCAAAGAGGATTGTGGGAGTTTCCAAAAAAAGGGGTACCAAGCATTTTTCATAGAAGTAATATTTGGTTTATCATTGGTTTATATAAAAGTTATATTCTATAATTTTTTGTGTATGTAAAATTAAATTGTATATCAATAATTAGTGTTATTGCCATTTTTTTATTAGAAAATATTGAATGTTTTCAATATCAGTAATGTCATGATCCGAACCCGCCTTTAGAGGTTTGGATAAAAATCGGTCAGTAATCAATTAATTATCTATGGCCTCAAAACGGAATACAAAATATTTAATATAATGGGGTCTAAAGTGGAAGCGAATTGACATTAAATAAAGTAATAACAATCACTACTAAAAATCGAAACTTTTGCGACGTTCTTAAATGTCACAAAAGACTTTTTGCGACGGAGTAGTGACGGGCAATAGGGGTGGCAGAAGGGGGCGTGACAAAAAATACTTGTGACGGTTACAAACCATCCCTTTCTTGTAGCGACGGTTAATCAATGAGTTTTGCGAAGGTTTATGTAACGCCCCAATTTCTAAGCCATTAATAAATCAAAACAACCTCAAATTTAAAATTCTAACTAATTAATAACCTCAAAAATACAAATTGGCTCCAAAATAATTACACAAATGTCTATAAGTTATAATTTACACAAATCTTTAAAAATAATATATAGTGGTGGGCCCAAAAATCTCCAACTCAATAATTCTTTAAATGTTTCAATTCCAATCGCCACTAGATTTTCTCTATACCTGAAAAATAAATTAATTCAGAAAATATACGATATGAAAGGAATAACAATGCTTGGATAGAGAATAAATCAATAGAGATCCATTAATTTCCGGCATGGCACAAATGATTCCATTTGAGATACCAAGCAATTTACCAAATTGCTTAAAATTATAACTAATTAATAATCTCAAAAATACAAATTGGCTCCTAAATAATTACACAAATGTCTATAATTTATAATTTATACAAATCTCCAAAAATAATATATAGTGGTGGGCCCAAAAATCTCCAACTCAATAATCCTTTAAATGTTTCAACTCTAATCGCCACTAGATTTGTTCCGTACTTGAAAAATAAATTAATTCGGGAAGTATACAATATGAAAGGAATAGCAATGCTCGGATAGAGAATAAATCAATAGGGATCCAACAATTTACGACATGTCACAAACGATTCGATTTGAAATACCAAGCCACTTACCAAATTGCATAAATATGTCAACTCGACATATGATAATTTATCCAGGACCAAAATACCCAGTCTTACTCAGTGACCAGCCTCATCCACCTCACCCAAGCATAACCGTTTGTTCGGTCTAGGGCTGTCAATGGATCAGATTTAATCCGAATCCAACCCGAATTCGATCTGAAAATCCGAATCCATTTATGAAAAATCTAATTCGATAATCTGAATCTGTTTAATTCGTTTATTAAACGGATTGAACATGCAAAAATCCAGTCCGATCCGATAATCCGATCTGATTATTCTCAATTTGAATGAAGAAAACACAAAATGAAAAAAATAAATAAATAAATCAAATTATATAAAATTGTAGCTTAATAAAGAAATATATGGATCGGATCGGGTTATCAAATCGGATATCCGAAATCATCGAATTCGGATATCTATAGTCGGATATGGGTTAAACGGATTTGGATCGAATTCGGGTTTGTCTTAATCGGATCATATTCGGATTTAGACAGATCTGATCTAATCTGAATTCGATCAATTTACAGGCCTAATCGAGCTATTGTTCCAAGCTATTGGCAAGGTCCACTTGATTCATGTACGGAGCATTTCCACATAATACGGCCAGACAAATCAACACTAACTAAACAGAACAACTTCATAAAATTTATCAAATGACTAAAATAATCAAACGTATCAATAAGAATGATTCCACATAATTTATCATATGACCATGATAACCAAAATGAGTATAAATGTGAAATAATTAAGATAAAAACTCTTTGCAAAGAGATTTAGATGAAGCATATTGTATCCCACCTGAATTACCTCAAAACAATTCCATGACCACTTGATGCAAAATCCCTCCAACACCAACACTTTTAATCATCTGCTATATCGCGATAAATCTCCAAAGGTTGTGGATCGGAAATGTATGTAAAGGTTAACAAAATTTCCAACTCTCCTCTTAAATAAAATGTTAATTGTTAGTCTAAATACTCTTAATCTAAACTCTAAATTTTGATCATAAAGAGAGAGAGAGAGAGAGAGAGAGAGAGAGAGAGATACGGATGGTCCAAGAAGAAGAACCATAGAAAGAAGTTGAGAGGATGAATTCAAATTTATAGGCAAAATAAAGAGTAGCCTCCAAGTAAACTTGGAGGGAATGAAAGATAGAGTAGCCTCCAAGTAAATTTGGAGGAAAAGAAATATAATTGTCATGGAGGCAAAGAAAGGTTGCTTGGAAGGAAAGAAAATAACATTTGCTTGGAGCCCAAGCAAACTAAAAATAAATGAATAAATAAATAAAAGAGATGAATAATGATAATAATGAAATTGAGGTAAAAAGAGATAAAATAAATAGAGAAAATAAGTTAGGTTCATCTAAAAATCTCACCACCAAACTACCACCCATATCTTTCACTAAAATATTAATACCTTAAAAATACAAGATTTCACATATTAACATGGCACAAAAAAAGGAAAAAAAAATTCACTTTTAGTGACGATGCTGGTTGTTGTCACCAAAAACTTTTTTAGCGACAATATTAGATGTCGCGAAAAGTATTATTAACGACGGTCTAAAAAATCACCAAAATAGTAGAATGCAATAAATACCGTATTTGTGACAGTTTAAACCGTCGCAAAAGATTTGAATTAATATATATATATGCGACAGGTTAACACGTTGCCAATAAAATGCAAGGAAATGATGATTACATTAGTGATAGTTTATTATTGTCGCAATAAAATTATTTTCATCAAATCAATATATATTTTATAATTCATTCCCTGCACAACGTATTGATATTTTCTAAACTAAAATACATTCACATCCACATCCATATCAACATTCATATTCACAAAATCATATGAAGAATAATATATATTTACTTTTTTTTTTTTTTTGATACCCAGAACACTCCCAATGCAGGACCCTTAGGATCCACCCTTACAAGCCAAACTGGGAGAAGTTAGCTGATCTACCTAAACCGTCGGACTTCCACTTAAGTAGTAGAGGATTCGAACCCTGGTCAGTAAGGAGAGGAGCATACTCCCTTACCAACTAGGATGGCCCCTTGGTGGTAATATATATTTACTTTGTAACATTTCCTAACCAAATATTCTTTTCAAAAATATATAAAACATCCCCCAACAATATTAATCAGCATGCTTGGTTAGAGTTTTCCAAAAACTCTTTTCAGAAAATTCTACTTTCTTATTTTCCGTATTTTTTTGTTTTTACTGAATTTTTTTAATATTTTAAACAATTTTTTTTTTTTTACTTTTTAGGATATTCAAATGGCAATATGGTATTTCTGATGATGTTATTTACCGGCAACACATGGTTAAATGGTGGGATAATTTCAAGATTCCACAAATTGTTGAAATTGTTCAAACTGAATTCCCAATCAACATTCATGCCCCTACACCTGCCATGGTTAAAGCTCAGCAGAACCCAACTACTCCATTAACTCAAGGAAGCCAACTTCCTCCAGTCAATCTTGGAAGCCCATCATCCAGTTCTTCCAAGCCCAAGTCATCCAAATCAAAGATTAAATCCAAGTCAGCAAAGCCCAGTACTGTAACAACCCTCGTTTTGACTTAGCCATGCTTGCATACATTCTTGTATGATCTTGTCTTATGATGTTGCAAGTCTTGTTTATCTTGTTTTGTCTTGCTTTGTTTGAAGTATTGCTTGCATGATTTTGTTCCTTGCTCGGTGCGTAGCCGAGGTCATCTGGAACCTAGTTCACCGCTGAACCATTGTACTTAGAACCATTTTGGAACCACTTGGTTGACCTCCATCTTCGCCCCGGGCATGCTTGCCGAGATGTCACTATCTGGGCCGAGGTGTTCGGAACCAAGGCGGAGGAGTGTATCATCTAGGCCGAGATGTTTTGCACTTAGTGATCTTTGTTCTTGGGCAGGTATGGCCTAGACCGAGGTGTGGCACACCCAGGCCAAGGTGTAGCACAGCTTAGTCAAGTGTCGTCCTCCCTAGCCGATGTCTTTGATACCCTGTTGCCGAAGCTTTACTTTAGCCGATATCATTGCTTGCCGATGTGTCTTGCCATTAGCTTGTTGTATACGCTTTGTCATAGACTTGTCTTATCAATCAGTCACTTTTTGAGTTGAACCAACCCGTATGCCACGTGTCCGAGCTGAGTGTTAAGACAGCCGGCAGACCTAGAAACAAATCATTTTGTCTCAAATCTTTGTCTAGAGAGAGAGAACTCTAGAAGAGGAGAGAAGGAGTTTTAGAGTGAGAGAGTAGAGTTCCGAGTTGATCTTTGGGTTTGAACCGTTAGATTCGTGATTTGAGGTTAGATCTTAACCTACTCTGTTGTTCTTATGATTATCTAGCTGCATTGCATGATGATCGTTTTGCATGTCATGCATGTTTGAAGTTGGTTTTGAAAGAGAAATGGTGTTCTTGAGTTCTTGATGAAAAGCCTCGTTTTGATCCGAAAGTTTGGAACTAGAACCATGTTTTTGTGTTTGTTCTTGCATGATTTCCTTGTGTGGGTACCCAGGTCCATGTTTTCGAACTCTTGCATGAAATCTCAGATTTTGTATAAACAAGTTATGATTTAGCATGTTCTTGATGTTCTTGATGATCTTGTTCGCATTCTTCAAAGGGAAACCCAGGTTTCCCGATTTCGTTTTGAATAAGGCCATCAGGACCACACCTCGGCAAGGAGGTGTGGGACCTCGGCAAGACCTGGACGGTACCCAGTGTGTTTTCATGAGACGAGAAAAACAGTGTTTAAACCCCCATCATGTTTTGCTTTGTTATTGACTTGGATCTGGTGAGAATGCCGGATCATTTGCATGCATATAAAGCTTGTTTTGAGAATGTGATTGCCATGTGATTGTAGGTCTTTGATCTTTGCTTTGAGCCTACACCCGAAGAACCATGTGAGTGGTATTTTTAATAAAGCTATGTTATACTGTTTTGATAAATCTTGCTTTACTTTGTTTTGATGAAAGTATTTGTTAAGCATGAATGATTAGCTCTATTTTGATGTATCAAGTATAAGCTTAGTTTTGATGTCATCTTTGAAAAGTCCCTTGTGCTGGAGGACTCTAAACTTTCGCAGTACCAAGTATAAAAGTCCCTTGTGCTGGAGGACTCTAAACTTTCGCAGCACTAAGTATAAAAGGATACGGTCCTTTCTTGGAAAGACTATCGTGTTAAAGCGGGCTACGGGCCTAAGTAACACAAGACCATCGTGTTAAAAAGAGCTACGGGCTTAAGTAACACAAGTCCCTTGTGCTGGAGGACTATAAACTTTCGCAGTACCTTTGACTAATCGATTACGGATCGTGCACTTGTTTTGCCACTGACGGTTTACCGCGTGGTTTGTTTGTTCGGAAAGCTTGATTTGTGTTTTGCCGATGCCAGCAAAAAAGCATCCCTTGAGACTTGTAAGACTTGATAGATGAATACGGTTCATCTCTTGATTTGATAAAGTTTTGATGTGTTTTGCTCTGAAAGGATCTCGGCTAATATTCGTATGGTTTTGGCATGTTTTGTTTTGAAAAGACTTCGGCTATATTCATGCAAAACCTTTATTACTAGTACCGTTCACTGAGTATCCAAGCTCACCCTCTCTATATATATGTAGGTGATGAGCAGGACGGCGGCACGCCTAGATGTGTTTTGCAAGCTTGTTTTGGATTCTTGTCATGTCGGCTGACTTGTTTATGTCGGAACTTTGTATTTACGTCGGCGAATCTTGAAGATTATGCTTCTTTGGCTTGTAATCATTGTATTTGCACATGTCGGCTTTAGAAGCCTTTTGATCAAGATCCAACATGTATTTTGTCGATTAACGATAAATGTAAAGCCATATATGTCGTCATTTCATTTGATCTATGCACTGCTCTTATGGACCACTGTATTTATTTATTGCTTCCGCATTTGTAGCCCCATATATATACTCTGATTGTGTGTGAATTTTGAAAGTTGGCCTTCGGTAATCTCGGATTACTGGCCATCATGGCACCATCCTACTAGGGGCGGGTTGGGGTCGTGACAGAATGGTATCAGAGCACAAGTTCCTTATAATACGTTATTCACACACTTTGAGTCCTAAAGAGCATAGGATTTCCCTTAGAATTGATGTTAGGACTGCATCATAGTGCTTGCTATTTGAACAAGGTGTATTGTCTTGACATGCCTATTTGTTACTTGCCTACGTGGTTACTTGCTTATTTTGTTTTAAAGTCACACTTTGCATACTCATAGCATCATGAGGAGAGGTAGACCTCCAATTGGTCGAGGCCAGCCCGAAGACAGAATGGACAGACTGGAAAGATTAGTTGAAGGTTTGGCCCGCGAGTTGAGGCAAACAAGATAGCAGTACGCTAGTGCTACGTCGACTCAGGCCGAGCGGACCAACGGCCAAAATGTAGTTCCGCCTCCACCTCCTCCAGTGCCGCAAGTTCCTCCGCAGCCAGCCTTATATGGGGATGGCACGATAGCTTTGATCAGGGAGTTCAAGAAAATGAAACCACCGAGATTCTCTGGGGGTATAGAGCCGATGAAGGCTGAGGCGTGGGTTTTGGAAATGGAAAAGTTGTTCGAGATCTTTCCTAGCACCACGCTCAGAAGGTGACATTGGCAGCATTCACTTAGATGATGACGCTCGCAGATGGTGGATGATGGTTCGAGAAAGCAATCCAGACTTGACCTGGACCCGATTCTTGGAGTTGTTCTACAACAAACACTTTCCCCTAAGTGTTCGAAACCGCAAGGCTACCGAATTTCAGACTTTGACGCAAGGCGACCGAACAGTGGCGGAATACGACCGCGCTTTTACTGAGTTGGCGAGGTTTGCACCTCACATGGCCAACGATGAATACATGAAGGCTAGGAAGTTCGAGAGTGGGCTTCGCAGACCGATTCAAGACCGGGTTAACTTGCACAATATGCCGACTTACGCCGAAGTGTTGGACAAAGCCATTCTGGCCAAGCTAACTTGAATCGATACCAGAGCTCAGGAGAGAACCAGCGAAAGAGACAGAACTATGACAATCGCCGAGCACAGGTGGGCACCAAGAAGAAGACGAACATGGGCAGTGCTGGTAACCTAAGGCAGGAAGGTAATGCTAAACCGACGTGTTCGGATTGTGGGAAGCAGCATTTCGGGGTCTGTCGTCGGACGTCTGGAGCTTGTTATGAATGTGGCGAAATGGGTCATTATGTGAAAGATTGCCCTAAGACAAAGGCTGATAACAACAAGAAAGGTGAGAATACCCCGGGTTCCGTTCAGAAGGTAATGTTGGAAAAGGGCAGATGAGGCAGGGCAGAGTATTTGCGCTAGTACCAGGAGACACTCAGAATGCTGAGACAGTGGTGTCAGGTATACTCCTAATTTGCTCCCAAGATGCTTATGTGTTGATTGATTCGGGTTCTACGCATTCGTTTGTATCTGCTAAGTTTGCCGAGAAGATTAATAGAGAACTAGAACCCCTTGATTATGTATTATCTGTGTCTACTCCATCTGGGAGATCTATGATTGTTGCATCCATTTATAGAGCATGTGTTGTTGTGATTGAGAATGTTGAATTGTTAGTAGATTTAATGCCTTTGGACATAACTCATTTTGATGTTATACTGGGAATGGATTGGTTAGTCGCAAATCATGCATCTATTAATTGCGTTTCGAAGAGTGTCACACTGAAACCCCCAAACCTAGCCGAGGTTATTTTCCAGGGTAAAGGGGTAGTGTCCCCACCTTACTTGATTTCATCCATTAAGGCCTATAAGTTAATTCAGAAAGGGTGTCGAGGCTACTTGTGTAGTATACTGAGTGATCAGAATGGAAATGTTAATTTAGCCGACATCCCAGTCGTTAATGAATTCCCCGACGTTTTCCCAAACGAATTGCCTGGCCACTTAGCCGATAGAGAGATAGAGTTTACTATTGATATCATGTCGGGAACACAGCCGATCTCCAAAACACCCTACAGAATGGCCTCAGCTGAACTTAGGGAATTGAAACTGCAATTGCAAGAATTGTTGGATAAGGGATTTATTAGGCCGAGCATGTCACCATGGGGAGCACCCGTTTTATTTGTTAAGAAAAAGGATGGCACACTCCGTCTTTATATTGATTACAGAGAACTTAATAAGGTCACCATTAAGAACAAGTACCCATGACCTAGGATTGATGATTTGCTTGATCAATTACAAGGAGCACGAGTCTTTTCTAAGGTTGACCTTAGGTCGGGCTACCATCAGCTTAAAGTTAAAGCCGAGGATGTTGAGAAGACTGCTTTCGGACAAGATATGGCCACTACGAGTTTTTAGTAATGCCTTTTGGGGTGACCAATGCCCCCGCGGCATTTATGGATTTAATGAACAGAGTCTTCAAGCCATATTTAGATGAGTTTGTAGTTGTCTTCATTAATGATATATTGATCTATTCCAAGAGTAAAGCTGAACACGAAAATCATTTGAGACTTGCCTTACAGATTTTGAGAGACCGGAAATTGTATGCTAAGTTTAACAAGTGTGAGTTTTGGCTTCCTACTATGTCATTCTTGGGTCATGTGATTAATGAAGAGGGTATCTCGGTTGATCCTAGCAAAATTGAAGCCGTGGTGAATTGGCCGAGGCCGACTAATGTGTCCGAGATTCGTAGTTTTTTGGGTTTGGCAGGTTATTACAGGAAGTTTGTGAAGGATTTCTCAAGGATTGCAATTCCATTGACGCAATTGACTAGGAAGGGAACACTGTATGAATAGACTGAAGATCGGGAGTCAGCTTTCCAGGAACTGAAGACGAGGTTAGTTACAGCACCAGTACTCGTACTTCCATCAGGTAATGAAGAGTTTCATATCTATAGTGATGCATCACATAAGGGTTTGGGTTGTGTATTGATGCAAAAGGGTAAAGTCATAGCATATGCATCTCGTCAGTTGAAGCCACATGAGAGGAACTATCCTACCCATGATTTGGAGCTAACAGCCGTTGTATTTGCTTTAAAGATTTGGCGTCACTACTTGTATGGAGCTTCTTGTCAGGTTTTTACAGATCATAAGAGTTTAAAATACCTGTTCACTTAGAAAGAATTGAATTTGAGGCAGAGGAGATGGCTTGAGCTGTTGAAAGACTATGACATGCAAATTCAATATCACCCAGGTAAAGCTAACACAGTAGCCGACGCTTTGAGCAGGAAGATAACTGGAAGTTTGGCATGTCTAACCATGATTTTAGTGGAACCAACTATTGTTGAGGAAGTAAAGGCAAGACAGATGGAGGACGAATTCTTCAAGAAGGTAGCCGACGAGATTATTACGAAGCCGAGACCAGGGTATACCATCGAAGATCAAGTGCTTAAGTTCGAAGGAAGATTATGCGTGGCCGACGTTCCAGGGTTAAAAAGGAAAATTTTACAGGAAGCTCATAATTCCAAGTTTGTTGTTCATCCAGGGAACACCAAGATGTATCAGGATGTGAAGCAGACATTTTGGTGGCCGAACATGAAAGGAGAAATAGCCGAGTTCGTGTCTCAGTGTTTGCACTGTCAACAAGTGAAAGCAGAACATCAAAGGCCTGCAGGACTCCTACAACCTTTGCCGATTCCTGAATGGAAATGGGAACACATCTCCATGGATTTTGTGATTGGTTTGCCGAAGACACAGAAAGGTATGAATTCGATTTGGGTTGTTGTTGACAGACTAACTAAGTCAGCACACTTTTTGCCTGTTAAGACTACCTTCAACGCCGATCAACTTGCCTTGTTGTATGTGAACGAGATTATTAGACTTCATGGGGTGCCGATGTCAATTGTGTCAGACCGAGATCCGAAGTTTGTTTCCAGATTTTGGCAGAGTCTACAAAGAGCTTTTGGAGCCGAGTTGAAGTTTAGCACAACTTTCCATCCCCAGACTGATGGGCAGACAGAGAGGACAATTCAGACACTTGAAGATATGCTTAGACTATGTGTTTTGGACTTCCAAGGAAATTGGGGAGTGCATTTACCCTTAGTGGAATTCGCTTACAACAACAGTTATCAAGCCAGCATTGGCATGGCGCCGTATGAAGCTTTGTACGGAAGAAAGTGTAGGTCGCCGATATGTTGGACCGAAGTTGGAGACAGAGCTCTGCTTGGTCCTGAATTGATTCAAGTAACAACAGAAAAGATTAAACTTATTCAGCAGAGGATTAAAACTGCCCAGAGCCGACAAAAGAGCTACGCCGACCAGAGAAGGAATGAGTTGGAATTTGAAGTTGGGGATCACGTATTCCTGAAAGTTTCACCAATGAAAGGAGTTTCCAGATTTGGGAAGAAAGGTAAGTTAGCACCTCGTTATATTAGGCCATTTGAAATTCTTGACAAGGTTAACACCGTTGCCTACAGACTTGCTTTGCCGCCAGAATTAAGCCAAGTCCATAATGTGTTTCATGTTTCGATGTTAAGAAAGTATATTCGGGATCCACTGCATCTGATTGACTATTCTGGGACTGAAGTTAATGAGAATTTAGGCTATGAAGAGAAGCCGATGTGCATTATCGACAGACAAGTTAGGCAGTTGAGAAACAAGTCGATACCAATGGTAAAGGTGGAATGGAAAGAGCATTACGGCAAGGATGCCACATGGGAAATGGAAGAGTAGATGAGAATTCGACATCCAGAATTGTTCTTGGAACAAGGTAACCTAAGTTTGGGGACCAAACTTTTTAAGGGGGGTAGGATGTAACAACCCTCGTTTTGACTTAGCCATGCTTGCATACATTCCTGTATGATCTTGTCTTATGATGTTGCAAATCTTGTTCATCTTGTTTTGTTTTGCTTTGTTTGAAGTGTTGCTTGCATGATTTTGTTCCTTGCTCGGTGTGTAGCCGAGGTCATCTTGAGCTTAGTTCACCTCTGAACCTTTGTACTTAGAACTATTTTGGAACCACTTGGTTGACCTCCATCTTCACCCCGGGCATGTCTGCCGAGATGTCACTATATGGGCAGAGGTGTTCGGACCCAAGGCCGAGGAGTGTATCATCTAGGCCGAGATGTTTTGCACTTAGTGATCTTTGTCCTTGGGTAGGTATGGCCTAGACCGAGGTGTGGCACACCCAGGCCAAGGTGTAGCACAGCTTAGTCAAGTGTCGTCCTCCCTAGCCGATGTCTTTGATACCCTGTTGCCGAAGCTTTTACGTTAGCCGATATCATTGCTTGCCGATGTGTCTTGCCATCTAGCTTGTTGTATACGCTTTGTCATAGACTTGTCTTATCAATCAGTTACCTTTTTTAGTTGAACCAACCCGGTAATGCCACATGTCCGAGCTGAGTATTAAGACAGCCGGCAGACCTAGAAACAAATCATTTTGTCTCAAATCTTTGTCTGGAGAGAGAGAAACTCTAGAAGAGGGAGAAGGAGTTTTAGAGTGAGAGAGTAGAGTTCCAAGTTGATCTTTGGTGTTTGAACCGTTAGATTCGTTGATTTGAGGTTAGAATCTTAACTACTCTTGTGTTCTTACTGATATCTAGCTGCATTGCATGAGCGGATCTGTTTGCATGTCATGCATCGGTTTAAAGTTTGGTTTTAGAAAGAGAAATGGTGTTCTTGAGTTCTTGATGAAAAGCCTCGTTTTGATCCGAAAGTTTGGAACTAGAACCATGTTTTTGTGTTTGTTCTTGCATGATTTCCTTGTGTGGGTACCCAGGTCCATGTTTTCGAACTCATTGCATGAAACCTCAGATTTTGTATAAACAAGCTATGATTTCAGCGTACATGTTCTTGATGTTCTTGATGATCTTGTTCCTCGCATTCTTCAAAGGGAAACCCAGGTTTCTCCCGATTTCGTTTTTGAATAAGGCCATCAGGACCACACCTCGGCAAGGAGGTGTGGGACCTCGGCAAGACCTGGACGGTACCCAGTGTGTTTTCACGAGACGAGAAAAACAGTGTTTAAACCCCCATCATTTTGCTTTGTATTGACTTGGTCTGGTGAATGCCAGGATCATTTGCATGCATATAAAGCTTGTTTTGAGAATGTGATTGCCATGTGATTGTACGTCTTTGATCTTGCTTTGAGCCTACACCCGAAGAACCATGTGAGTGGTATTTTTAAAAATATGTTATACTGTTTTGATAAATCTTGCTTTACTTTGTTTTGATGAAAGTATTTGTTAAGCATGAATGATTAGTCTATTTGATGTATCAAGTATAAGCTTAGTTTTGATGTCATCTTTGAAAAGTCCCTTGTGCTGGAGGACTCTTAACTTTCCCAGTACCAAGTTATAAAAGTCCCTTGTGCTGGAGGACTCTAAACTTTCGCAGCACTAAGTATAAAAGGATACGGTCCTTTCTTGGAAAGACTATCGTGTTAAAACAGGCTACGGGCCTAAGTAACACAAGACTATCGTGTTAAAAAGAGCTACGGGCTTAAGTAACACAAGTCCCTTGTGCTGGAGGACTATAAACTTTCGCAGTACCTTTGACTAATCGATTACGGGTCGTGCAGTCTTTGTTTTGCCACTGATGGTTTACCGCATGGGTTTGTTTGTTCAGAAAGCTTGATTTGTGTTTTGCCGATGCCAGCAAGCATCCCTTGAGACTTGTAAGACTTGATAGATGAATACGGTTCATCTCTCGATTTGATAAAGTTTTGATGTGTTTTGCTCTGAAAGGATCTCGGCTAATATTCGTATGGTTTTGGCATGTTTTGTTTTGAAAAGACTTCGGCTATATTCATGCAAAACCTTTATTACTAGTACCGTTCACTGAGTATCCAAGCTCACCCTCTCTATATATATGTAGGTGATGAGCAGGACGGCGGCGACGCCTAGATGTGTTGCAAGCTTGTTTTGGATTCTTGTCATGTCGGCTGACTTGTAGTCGGAACTTTGTATTTACGTCGGCGAATCTTGAAGATTATGCTTCTTTTGGCTTGTAATCATTGTATTTGCACATGTCGGCTTTTAGAAGCCTTTTGATCAAGATCCAACATGTATTTTGTCGATTAACGATAAATTGTAAAGCCATATTTTGTGCGTCATTTCATTTGATCTATGCACTGCTCTTATGGACCACCTGTATTTAAAGTTATTGCTTCCGCATTCGTAAGCCCCTATGTACACTCTGTTTGTGTGTGAATTTTGAAAGCTGGCCTTCGGTAGTCTGGGATTACTGGCCATCATGGCACCATCCTACTAGGGGCGGGTTGGGGTCGTGACAAGTACTGACCAGCCCAAGTCAAAGGATAAGTCCAAATCAAAGGTTAAGCCCAAGTCCAAGTCATCCAAAGATGAGCTCCTCCAAATGGCTCGTCTCCTCATGGTCCTAGCCAAGTCAGACTCGGATAACAGCAGTTCAGAAGATGGTTCAGACAGTTCAAACTCTTCTAAAGGTTCAACTACTCAAAATCCATATGGACCCGAGTTCCAAGATGCTCAGGACCCATATGCTTAATTCAGTCATTGGATTCTATATAGCTATAATTATCAGCTTCAATCAATGCTCGTTTTTTAGAAAAGCTGCTGATATATATATCTATATTGATTCCCTCAGTCACATGCCTCCAAGCAATGAACAGTGAAAAAATTCAACTTTACTATTCACTATTCATCAAAAAGTCAACATTACTATTCATCATTCATCATAATTCATCCAACCGACAAATTCAGCACAGTAAAAAGCAGCCATCAACTTTAGTCACTTACCGAAAGTAGCAGACAACTCCCATGTGCTCCTGATGCTCCTTTCAAGTCAGAATCATTCACTCACAAGGCTCACAGTATTCACTCACAAGACTAACAGTAGTCTCTTTTGATTATAAAAGAGCCTCTTCATTCAAGAATAAGGCAGAGTTAGAAAAATTGAGAGCATTCCTTCCTCAAGAAAATAGCTTTCTCATAATTTTATATTTTCGGAAATTGTTTTTAGTTTACAAATTATGTATTTTGAAGAACTGCTTGCTTCATTCCAAAAACAATTGTAAGTTTTATTAATGTTTATTTGAAGTTTAGGACAGTAAGACCTTTTCCTTAGATGGGTGAAGCTTGTCCGAAGTAGTTAATTTAGTGAATAGTGTTCTATAGCTTTAACAGTAGAAGTATCTTGAGTGACTAAACTATTTCTTTTAGAATGATTACTGGGTAAGTTAATCAAAGGTTGATCTAAAGATTGTTTAGTGGATGTAGTGCTAGCAGAATAGAATCATCTAAATTAGTTTCTAGTTTATCTAATTGTTTACCAATGTTGATCTTTATTTTGTAAATCTTTAATAGTTTGTTTAATCTGATTAATTTCTTGTTGTAAATCTTGTAAAGTAACTTCTTTGTGTTTATTTTTAAATCTTTCTAAGGTTTTAGATAGACTAATAATAGGCTTATCAAACTTAGGTTTATGATTAGTATTGATTAATAAAGATTTTAATTTATCAGTATATTTCTTTTTAATTCAGAATCTTCAAGTCTACTAATTAATTCAATAAGAGCAGTTTCTTCTTGATTTTGTTTAGTAAGAACATTAATTTGTTTAACAGGTTTACAACAAATATCATTACATCCTAATTCTATTATTATTAGAATCTTCACTAGGTGAATGTAATTAGATGAAGTATTAGGATTATCAAAAGAGGAATTACTAACAGATTGATTTAATTGAAAGATTTCAAAAATTAATTTTTTGATTCATCATTAATTTGAAGTTGATTAACTTTATCTTTTAATTTTGTTTTCTTTACATTTATTAGAATAATGACCTTTTTGACCACAATTGTAACAAGTAATATCTTTATTAGATTTAGCTTTTAGATGTGATTTCTTATAATATTTCTTTTTTGGTTTAGTATAGAATTTATCATTTGATTTAGAAGGTGAATAATTTTTTTTTATACTTGTTTGAATATTTGTAATGGGATTTACTAGTTTTTTATGTGTTTTCCTACGGGAAGTGTAACAGGTAGGAGGTAAACCATATTGTTCACAAAAATTACCTAATTCATATTAGCCTTATGTTATCTTTAGTAGCTTTGTGACTGAGTTTAAGATCAATACACAATCTTAATCCTTCTTTTTGAATAGTGCTAATGATTCACCATAAGTTAAAGTGTCATATTCAATGATACCAGTAGGTTGACTAAGAACATCTCTAATTTTGTGAGCAAACAAACTAGGTAATCCGTTAATAAATTTTTCTTTCCAAAAAGATTTAGTACAATCTTCTCTTAAAATAACTCTAGAGGTAAATACATCTTTATACCATCTAAAATCACTTAATTTTGGACAAATAAGGTTACTAAGTTGATCATGTATGCGAGATATATTAGTAGGAGTACCTATGAAATGTCTAACTATGGTATAGATTAATGTGTTAACACCATCAGGTTTGTAATAGCCAATAGTTTCATCAAAGATTGGTAAATCATTTTCATCTTTTTGATTAGCATGTAAGATTGATTCTCTTTGATCTTCAGTAAGGTATTTTTCCCACCAAGATTTGAGCATACCGGTAAAATCAGAGGTAATTAAAGAAGTAATTTCAGGTTGAGAATAATCAAGGTAGTTAGTAAGATAACTATTTACAACCATAGATAAGTGATTTAATTTTTGAAGTATTTGATCTTCACTAAGACCATCAATATTCCATTCGTATAATTTTTAGCAGATACAGAAAATTGATTAGAAAGATTAGTTTCTTCATATTGGAGGTCAGGTGGAGTAGGTCGAGAATACCAATTTTTAGTAAGAGTAGTCGGTTGAGGTTTAGGATAGTGGAGCTTATTAAGATTAGAAGATTGAAATTGTTGAGCTAATTGATTAATTTCATTATCAGTTGTATCAGTTTCAGATTGAGTAGAAGCCTTGTCTAAAGGTTGGTTTAGGACAGAGACCTTTTTCCTTAGATGGTGAAGCTTGTTCTGAAGTAGTTTAATTTGTTGAATAGTGTTCTATAGCTTTAACAGTAGAGGTATCTTCAGTGACTAAACTATTTCTTTTAGAACGATTACTGGGTAAGTTAATCAAAGGTTGATCTAAAGATTGTTTAGTGGATGTAGTGTTAGCAGAATAATCATCTAAATTAGTTTCTAGTTTATCTAATTGTTTACCGATTGTTTTTAAACATTGATTAGTATAATTATTTTGTTCAATAACTTTTTTAATTTCAGGGTCAGTGCCAGGCAACTTAAAAGGAGAGGCTGGGACTTCAGATCCTTGATGTTTAATAATATATAGATAAAGGAGGATGACTAGAGCTAACAGTTGTATTAGGAGAAGTTTTCCATTTATGTTTTGTGATTGTATTAACCTTTTTGTAATAGTTGTCTAAATATTCAAAGAAAGGAATTTCCATACTATATTCAATCATAAAATCATACCATTTTCTAGTAAGCTTCAATTGTTGAGTAGAATTATATTTAGCACGATAAGCATGTCTTTTAGTCCTATTTTCGTTAGATTTAAATTCAACATGTAATTTATCAAGATCAGGAGCAAAAGATTTACTAATTGTCATTAATTGAGGATTGATTGGAGGTATTACTTCGAAATCAGTTTGAGTAGGGGAATTATTTGATTCAGTATCTTCTTCAGGGAAATGTGTCTGAGTAGAGTAAACAAGTTTACTAATTGAGAAGTAGTAGAGTTATCAATGCCTTTAATTTACTATGGGAGGGTGACCAAGATTAATTTGACTATTTTTCGGAATAAAGGAGTATTAAATATTTCATCTTCAGTTTCAACATCAGTAGGTATACTAGAAGTACTATGTCTAGAAGATTGACTATGATTAAATTTAATACGGACTGAACCGTCAGTAAATTGTTGAATATCTTGGATATCTTGACTAGTGGATTGTTGTTGATTATGTTTGTAATTTTCATTGACCGTAATCCATTGATCAGGGAGAGTAATATCTTCCATTCTATCATTTGAGGGATATTTATATTAGAATCATTGTACTAGTTTGAATCAGTAATGTTTTATCCTTAGGACTTTTATGTATAGCTTGAACATTTAAATTGGTTTTAATACATTTATAATGGACACGGTAAATTAAAGCTATATTATGAGTTTTTTCTTCATATTAGTAAATGAACCATTTAATTGAATATTTAAAGTTAATGCATCTAATATGTGTGGATCTTTAAGACTGAGTGTGAAATCAGGAAAACAATTAAAATGAATAAGTCCTTTGCGAAGACTAGTTTCCACTATATCCATTAAACTATCATTATAATCAATAAAACGAGCATCTCTTAAACATAATAAAACATAAGTATTTTTACCTTGTGGAGTTAATCGTTTGATTCCAACTTGAATTAATCCTAAATGAATAAAATTGTGACCAGTTTTTAAATGACGTTTAATAGTGTTAGCATCAAATAAGTGACAGGTTTCTCTAGGCTTTTCTAAAGCATAAACTTGTTCTAATAACATGCAGATTAACATTAAAAGCATATTGTAAAAACGTAGTTTTATAAATCTCTTTAACTGATAATTTTGGTATATTCCAACTTAAATCCAGTTTATCATTTTGTATTTCTAATTCTTCTTCATTAATTACTAATCCTTGATTAGGTATTGAGGGCAAAGTTGTTGACTTAGAACTGACTGAAGAGTTACTTCTAAATAATCGATTCATTTTTCTTTAATTAAACTGTTTTATAGGAATCTTAATACATTGTCTAAATTTATCAAGTTTTCACATACTAGGCTTTCACACATATCCATTTCGGAGGACCCCTAAAATCCTACACTGCCTAACCAAAGGACTGACCAAGGACAGGGACGAAGATTGGGTGGCTAGTAACAAAGTGGAAAACACAGATATAAATTTGACAGATTAAGATGACTGGAAAACAGATTAACAGACAGAACATAGAGTTGACTCACAAAGAAGTAGCAAAGCAGTAAGCAAGAGATAGCAAGGAATGGGCATGTAATTTATGTTAGGTATGTCTAAAAAGTAAAAAATTTGTGAAAAAAACCTTTTAAAAATTCACTAAATACCAAAAATACAAAAAAAAAAAAAAAAAAATACAAGAATTCCGTACATATTTTGTATTTTATGTATTTATTAATTTTTTAAAATATTTTTCACAATTTTTTTACTTTTTAGATACATCTAAGTAAGGTGCATCTAAAAAAGTAAAAAAAAATGTTTAAAATTTTAAAATATTCACTAAAAACAAAAAAACAAAAAAACCAAAAAACTCAGTTTTCAAAAAACTTAAAAAAACTCAAACCAAACACACTGAATAATTTTTTATATTCAAGAACTCAAATTTTTGTATCCAAAATAGAACAAAAGTATCGACAATACAAATAAAAAAAAGAAACATATATATTATAGCTTGTTTTCATATCAATAGCAAGCTCCAATATCGATATGAGAAGATATCATCATATATTCAAAAGGGTTGCATCTGCAAAAGGAAATCCAAAAAAAAAAAAAAATCATCATTTACAGTATAACTAATTTCAATCTTAAAGAAAACATAAAACATTTGATATTTATTTCAATAAATAAATAAATAAATAAGATTGTAAGCTACAATATCGATATATGAAGATATCATCACGTACTCAAAAGGGTTGCATTTACAAAAAGAAACAAAAATAAATAAATAAATAAATAATTCACTTACAATGTAATTAATTTCAAGCTTGCAGAAAATGTAAAACATTTGATATTTATTTCAATAAATAAATAAATACATAAATAAGATTGTAAGCTGCAATATCGATATGCGAAGCTATCATCACGTACTTAAAAGGGTTGTATCTACGAAAAGAAACCAAAAACAAAAAAAAATCATTTATAATATAATTAATTTCAAGCTTATAGAAAAGGTAAAACATTTGATATTTATTTCAATAAATAAATGAATAAGATTGTAAAAAGAGTTTCTAAAGAATAAGTTTTCATAAACGAAAATTAGGCTTTAGATTCAAAATCGGCAATCAGTTTCAAGTCCCGTCTTCTTCTACAAGTCATTTGTGCCTTGTACGTCGTGTGGTCAAGTTTCGTTGACATCTGACGTCGTTTGACCATTTTAGTGAGTCAATTGGTTTGGAAAAGAGTTTCTAAAGAACAAGTTTTCATAAATGGAAATTATGCTATATCATGTAACGCCCTCAAAAATAACCCATAACATACACAATAATAAGATGCATTACTTAAGAAAATAAACCATAATTCATTCATCAGAGTATCCTTAAATAAAGACATTACATGTAATAATGAAAGTAAATGCCCTATGGGCTTACATCTTTCCAAGCCAACACTTGGACACAAAATGTGAGTACTAACTCAACTACAAATTAAGCCCTCAGCTTGTAATTACATGTAATATTAAAACAAAACAAATAACTAAACTAGTCTTCCAATCCAAGTCCTTCCAAGCTAAGTCCTTGGAGGTAGCTTATCACCTGAACCTGAAAATGATGTTCCCATATAGGGTGAGCCACAGCCCAGTAGAAGAGACATACTAAACCAAATATAAGCATTGAATAAAGCAATAGCATTTAATAGATGGTTAACACAAAATGTCACTTTCACTTTCCATTATCTATTCAACTTTCCATTTTATCAACATGGCTCAGAACCTGGCCAAACTACAACAGTGAACTATATATCATATTCACATACTTCCAATATCAACAAACAAATGAGACACAGGCTCATATCAAAACACCATACTTCCAATATGATACACATTTTAGTGTTGTATCAATAAATACAAAAACACTTCAATATCAATAAGCACACATAATAGTGATGCTAATGGAGTCCATCCCCTATCTCCTCCCAAACAAAATCCGGTTAAGAGGTCCATCCCCTATCTTCCCCTAAACCGTGGAGTACATCCCCTATCTCCTCCCACACAATATGCATGCAATGCTCAACTAATACATATAACATACATCCACAATCAATACATATAATGTCTGTATTAATTCAACAGTCAACATTAATGACTTAACAATGTGATTAGTTTCAGTTATCCCTAATCCACATGCAATGTCTACAACAATCATGACTATCCTCCACCGATAGCCCAAAACAGTTATCTCTAACAGAAATAAATAAATCAACAATTCAATAGGCATATGATTTAAATTAACCAACTACCCCATTTAATCAATAATTCCTCATATTCGAATTCAACCATTATTCCCAATTTTCCTTAAATTAAACTTACAATTCAATTTAATACAACAACTAGGGTTTTTCCCAAAATTACCAAAATACCCCAACATATTAAAATACCAAAACTTAGAACAAAACGTATACATTGGAGTAGGAAATCCCTACCTCAAGGAAATAGCCCAAAAAGAGAAGATGGAGATGAAGATCCAAACTCAAAGTGCTCCAAATCCAAACTTGTTCAGATTAAACTGAAGCTCTCGACCCACTCTAACTTTTTAATAAAGGGTCTAGGGTAGAAACACACCCTAAATAGATCAAACCTAAGAGAGAAAGTGTGTAGGGAGAGAGAGAAGACGGTTCTAGGGTTTTAGAATCAAAAGGGGGATGAAAAATGATCCAGAAAGTCGGATCTCGGACTTATATAACAGTCGCCCCGCTCGAGCGTGGAAACCCCCGCTCGAGCGGCCAAACTCCCGCTCGAGCGGCGGATGCACACTCCCAGAAGTTTCTGCAGACAGGTCCCCGCTCGAGCTCCCAACTCCCCGCTCGAGCGTCACTCACAACCTTCCGCTCGAGCGGCCAATCCCCCGCTCGAGCGTCCAACACTACACAGGAAATACTGGATGGGTGATATTCCCGCTCGAGCGCCAAAACCCCCGCTCGAGCGGACAAGCAACAACAGGGTCCCCGCTCGAGCGTCAAACTCCCCGCTCGAGCGGACAGGTCAAAATCTGGGCAACTAGTTTAGGCATCTAAACTCAACCGACCTGTCACAAACCTGCCCAACACATCCTATAACTCAAAAATAAGAAATTAAAGGACGATAACAACAATCTGATAACAACGGAGTCTACGGAACATAAGTCCTGATACAACAATCAAAAGGAAAAGACCGGGGTCGCTATAACCTCCCCCCCTTAAAAGAATTTCGTCCCCGAAATTAAGCATAAGTTTTCGAAAACAGATTTTTCTCAAATTCCAACAATATGATATTACAACAATGAACAACTTGACCCAATACCGGTCATCTCATCTCTTATCAAGAGGCATTTCACAATATGTATATAAAACAACATATATTACAACCTGCAACAGTATTATGCATTTTTCCTTTCAATTTCAATATCATATCCAATTTCATGATAGAATGCTAATTCAACAATATATTCAACATATTCAATGCTATACTAAACTTCCATTATAAGGTAAGTTCCAAAATAATTCCATTAAACCAAAACATTCTCAATGTTTTACAACTTAAGACATATATAAAGCTCTTAAGTCCCACAATATTACAAAATCTAAATACAAAATTACAAATCGATAAACATGTCCGGATATTTCTCGCGGACTTCCAACTCACGTTCCCAAGTGGCTTCTCCACCCGTGATGTTTCCACAGAACTTTACCAAAGGGATGGTTTTGCCTCGCAAAACTTGATCCCGTCTATCCAAACCGAATTGGTCTCTCCTCATACGAGACATCCTCGTCAACCACTAAATCAGTCCAATCCAACACATGTGATGGATCCGGCTCATACTTCCGAAGCATACTCACATGAAACACGTCATGTACTCCGGACAACTGCGGTGGCAAAGCTAAACGATAAGCAGCCTCGCCAATCCTCTCAAGGATCTCAAAAGGACCTATGAACCGAGGGGACAACTTCCCGCTCTTCCCAAACCTCATCAATCCCCGTCTAGGTGATATCTTCAGAAAGACATGATCACCCACCTCAAACACTAAAGGTCTCCTCCTACGGTCGGCATAAGATTTCTGACGACTCTGGGCTGTAACAAGTCTCTTACGGATAAGCTCAACTTTCTCCGTCGTTTCCCTCACCAACTCCGGACCCAATAGAGGTGCATCACCCACCTCAGCCCAACAAACTGGAGATCTACACGGTCGGCCATACAAGGCCTCAAACGGTGCCATACCAATACTAGACTGGAAACTGTTGTTGTAGGCAAACTCCACCAAAGGCAAGTGCCTCTCCCACGACCCACTGAAATCAAGAACACAACCCCGAAGCATATCCTCAAGGATCTGAATAGTACGCTCGGACTGCCCGTCAGTCTGAGGATGATAAGCCGTGCTAAAGGTCAACTTAGTGCCTAAGGCACTCTGCAAACTCTGCCACAACCTAGCAGTAAAACGAGGATCTCTATCTGAGACGATCGTCACTGGGACCCCGTGCAACCTCACTATGTCCCGAATGTACAAGTCGGCAAGATGATCTACCGAATCTCTCACGCGCATAGGAATGAAGTGCGCCGACTTAGTCAACCGGTCTACAACCACCCAAATAGCATCACTACCCCGCTGAGTCCTCGGAAGACCCACAACGAAGTCCATAGTGACATGCTCCCACTTCCACTCGGCAATAGGCAAGGGTTGCAACAAACCCGCTGGCCTCTGATGTTCGGCCTTCACTTGCTGACAAGTAAGGCACTTAGACACGAAGCTGCCACATCTCTCTTCATACCCCGCCACCAAAACTGGCGACCCAAATCCCGATACATCTTAGTGCCTCCCGGATGCACCGCAAGGCGCGAATGATGAAACTCTCGGAGTACCTCCTCTCGGCAAGACTCCGGCACAAACAGACGGTCTCGGTATCTCACACTCAGGTCGGGATACACCGTCAAACCCTTCTCAACCTTCCCACTGGAGATCTTCTCTCGAAGGGTCTACCTCAAGGTCACCCCTCTGAGCCTCTAACACTCGAGTCACAAGTGTAGGCTGCGCAACAACAGAAAACAAGGCCGCAGCCTCAACGGATTCGCCCAGAAGCAAATCAAACTCCCCAAGTGCACCCAACATCTCCCACTCCCGAATGGCTATACTAGCTATGTCACCAACAGGTTTCCTGCTAAGGGCGTCGGCCACCACATTGGCCTTCCCCGGATGATAATGCAACTCAAAGTCATAATCCTCAAAACTCCATCCACCTCCTCTGCCTCAATTCAAGTCTTTCTGTGTAAACAGATATTTCAGACTCTTATGATCCGAGAATACCTCGAACTTCTCACCGTAAAGATAATGCCTCCAAATCTTCAAGGCAAATATCACAGCTGCTAACTCTAAATCATGCGTAGGGTAATTCTGCTCGTGAATTTTCAACTGACGTGAGCCATAGGCAACCACTTTCCCCTCTTGCATAACACACAACCCAGACCCTCTCGTGAGGCGTCACAATAGACTGCATAACCCAACCCTCTCTCCGGAATAATCAAGACTGGAGCGGTGGTCAGTCTAACTTTCAACTCCTGAAACGACTTTTCACAAGTCTCACTCCATACAAATTTGACTCCCTTCCGAGTCAATCTAGTCAAAGGTGAAGCTAACCTGGAGAAATCCTTCACAAACGGCGATAATACCCAGCTAATCCCAGAAAACTGCGGATCTCAAATACACTCTTAGGCTGTGCCCAATCTTGCACTGCCTCTGTCTTGGATGTATCAACAGACACCCCTTCCCCGAAACCACATGGCCTAAGAATTTCACCTCTTCTAGCCAGAACTCACACTTCCCAAACTTAGCATAAAGCTTATGGGCTCTAAGTAACTCAAGCACCACTCTCAAGTGTTCCTCATGCTCCTCCTCCGAAGGTGAATAAATCAGAATGTCGTCCACGAAGACAACTACAAAACGATCTAAGAATTCCCGGAAGATCCGGTTCATCAAATCCATAAACACTGCCGGTGCATTGGTGAGCCCGAATGGCATCACCAAAACTCATAGTGGCCATACCGCGTACGGAATGCCGTCTTCGGAATATCCTCCTCCCTGACCCTCAACTGGTGGTAACCCGATCTCAAATCTATCTTAGAGAAACAACGGGAACCCTTCAACTGGTCGAACAGATCATCTATACGAGGCATAGGGTACTTATTCTTAACCGTAGCCCGATTCAATTTCCGGTAATCTATACATAGTCTCAAAGCACCACCTTTCTTTTTAACAAAGAGGGCCGGTGCTCCCCACGGCGAAACACTAGGACGGATATAACCCTTATCTAGCAACTCCTGGAGCTGAATCTTCAACTCAACTAACTCGGCTGGGGCAAAACGATAAGGTGCCATAGAAATTGGCGCCGTGCCGGGCACTAGGTCAATAGAGAACTCAATCTCTCGATGCGGTGGCAACCCAACAAGATCCTCGGGAAAGACGTCCGAGTACTCACAAACCACCCTTGGCAACACAATCTGAGTCTCATCAACCTCACTAATCGAAAGATTAGCAAGTAGACCACTAAGCTCACTCCGCCCTCGCGAACCATACCCCGGTGGCAAAACACTACCAACCCGGTCCCCCAGAAAATGAAAACACTCTCCGCCCACGGTACAACAAGTGACCCTCTGGCGATAGCAATCAATAACTGCCCGGTATGACGATAACCAGTCCATACCCAAAATAACATCGAAGCCTTTCATAGGCATAACTACAAAGGAAAATGGGATTCTATGATCATCGACCTCTATATCACAACCCCTAACACCTTGTTTCAAGATCAATTCACCCCCAAGAGGTGACACTACACAAATAGGAGATGCTAACTGAGCTAACTCCAACTCCAAAACAGATGCAAATGCAGCAGACACAAAGGAATGAGATGCACCCGTATCGATCAAAACACTAGCAACTGAATTGCAAAACAAGAAGGTACCTCTCACGACAGATGGAGCCGGTACAAGATCCTGCGCGCTAACTAAGCATACACGCGCCCAGATGGCCTCTGATCAACCTGCTCACCCCTAGGAGCATAAGACTGCTGCACAGACCGGGACGAAGAAGCCCCCTGATTGGCCCTCGAGGCCTGACCCGACTGAGCTGGCTGCTGACCCTGAGTCTGCCTCAAACCAGATGCACCAGGTGTGCCACTCAACTGTGGGCAATACCTCTTCATGTGCCCTGGCTGACCACACTGATAGCACGAGAGTGGCTGGCCTCTACCCTGACTCTGGCTCTGAGATCGAGCCGAAGAAGATGCTGCTCTGTACTCTCCCCTGAGGACAAACTGGAGACTTGTGGCCCAGCTGGCCACACTTGAAACAGGTGAATTCTCCTGACTGCCTTTCCCAGAACTTGCACTCGGTACTGGAAATTCGATCTAGAAAAGCTACCCTGAGACTGCTGAGGAGTGAAACCTCTCTGTCTCCTACCATCACTCTGCCCATCCTGACTCTCTTGGACCCTTCTGCCCTTCCTCCTCCTCCTGCATCATAATCTCAGTATGGGCTGCAGCATCAAACCAGACGCCCATAATCCCGAATCAAAGACCTACAACTCTCAGCTTGAGGCCCGCCTCAACTTCTTCTCAACTCAATACAACGGCGTTCCTCACGCACCAATTCAGGTGCAAACCTGGACAAGCTAGTAAACGATGCCTCAAACTCGGCACTGAAGAACTGTTCTGCTTAAGCTGGCAAAACTGCTCCCTCAACCTCTCCTTAACTGCTGAAGACAGGAACTTCTCCTGGAAAGCATCTACGAAAGCCTCCCAAGTCCCTCCTATACGGCCCTTAGTGAACTTCCACCACTGACCCGCATCCCCTTTAAGCTGGAAAGATGCCAAGGTCACCTTCAGTGCCCCGTCTTCGATGCCTAGCATCTCAAACGTCTTCGTTGTCTGTTCGAGCCATTCATCTGCCTTAAGCGGCTCTTTAGGATCACCTAAAAATTCGTCCGGATTAGACCGGAAGAACTCCCTCTCAGAAAAGAAGGTCCTGCATCAGCAACATGGACCTGAGCCTGATTCTCAGCTCGAAGAATGCCTACTGACTCCCTGAATGCCCCTGCTATCTCTCGGGCTAAAGCGCCCATAGCCTGCTGGCCTACCGGCTCGGCCACATTGGCCTGGCCTACTCCCTTCTGCACTGCCGGAATCTGAACTGCCGGAATCTCCTGTACTACTGGAATCTCCTCTGGCGTAGGCACTTCCTGCCTACCCGGCCTACCACGCCTACCGCGACCTCCTCCTCGTCCTGACATCCTAATACAAGAAACAAAGACGTTACACATTAATAAATGTGCCGAAACTAAACACTCGCGTCCTAGGCATTGGACAACAATAATTCATTCCACGTAAGCACATAATCACATAAGCACCTACGAATTTCATTGCTGGATGATAATAGCCCCAAAGCGTTACCATAGTTCCAGTTGGAAGCAGCAGTGATCAATTGCCTTTCCAACAAGACTACTAGCAACTCAAAGGTCCAATCAACATCCTATAAACTACATTCCATACCCACATAATCACATAAACATGTTATCATGCAAACATATAACACTACACTAAGTCTCTATCAAACGAGACGAACCCATTGTGATACTAATCACTTCCCACGTACCCAAAGTATTCAAACCCGGTACGCTCTGATACCAAGTTGTAACGCCCTCAAAAATAACCCATAACTACACAATAATAAGATGCATTACTTAAGAAAATAAACCATAATTCATTCATCAGAGTATCCTTAAATAAAGACATTACATGTAATAATGAAAGTAAATGCCCTATGGGCTTACATCTTTCCAAGCCAACACTTGGACACAAAATGTGAGTACTAACTCAACTACAAATTAAGCCCTCAGCTTGTAATTACATGTAATATTAAAACAAAACAAATAACTAAAACTAGTCTTCCAATCCAAGTCCTTCCAAACTAAGTCCTTGGAGGTAGCTTATCACCTGAACCTGAAAATGATGTTCCCATATAGGTGAGCCACAGCCCAGTAGAGACATACTAAACCAAATATAAGCATTGAATAAAGCAATAGCATTTAATAGATGGTTAACACAAAATGTCACTTTCACTTTCCATTATCTATTCAACTTTCCATTTTTATCAACATGGCTCGGAACCTGGCCAAACTACAACAGTGAACTATATATCATATTCACATACTTCCAATATCAACAAAACAAATGAGACACAGGCTTATATCAAAACACTTCCATACTTCCAATATGATACACATTTTAGTGTTGTATCAATAACATACAAAAACACTTCAATATCAATAAGCACACATAATAGTGATGCTAATGGAGTCCATCCCCTATCTCCTCCCAAACAAAATCCGGTTAAGCGGTCCATCCCCTATCTTCCCCTAACCGTGGAGTACATCCCCTATCTCCTCCCACACAATATGCATATGCAATGCTCAACTAATACATGTATAACATATACATCTCACAATCAATACATATAATGTTTGTATTAATTCAACAGTCAACATTAATGACTTAACCAATGTGATTAGTTTCAGTTATCCCTAATCCACATGCAATGTCTACAACAATCATGACTATCCTCCACCGATAGCCAAAACAGTTATCTCTAAACAGAAAATAACTAAATCAACAATTCAATAGGCATATGATTTAAATTAACCAACTACCCCATTTAATCAATAATTCCTCATATTTCGTGAATTCAACCGTTTTCCCAATTTTCCTTAAATTAAACTTACAATTCAATTTAATACAACAACTTGGGTTTTTCCCAAAATTACCAAAATACCCCAACATATTAAAATACCAAAACTTAGAACAAAACGTATACATTGGAGTAGGAAATCCCTACCTCAAGGAAATAGCCCAAAAAGAGAAGATGGAGATGAAGATCCAAACTCAAAGTGCTCCAAATCCAAACTTGTTCAGATTAAACTGAAGCTCTCGACCCACTCTAACTTTTTAATAAAGGGTCTAGGGTAAAACACACCCTAAATAGATCAAACCTAAGAGAGAAAGTGTGTAGGAGAGAGAGAAGACGGTTCTAGGGTTTTAGAATCAAAAGGGGATGAAAAATGATCCAGAAAGTCGGATCTCGGACTTATATAACAGTCGCCCTGCTCGAGCGTGGAAACCCCCGCTCGAGCGCCACTCACAGACTCCCGCTCGAGCGACGGATGCACACTCCCAGAAGTTTCTGCAGACAGGTCCCTGCTCGAGCTCCCAACTCCCCGCTCGAGCGTCACTCACAACCTTCCGCTCGAGCGGCCAATCCCCCGCTCGAGCGTCCAACACTACACAGGAAATACTGGATGGGTGATATTCCCGCTCGAGCGCCAAAACCCCCGCTCGAGCGGACAAGCAACAACAGGGTCCCCGCTCGAGCGTCAACCTCCCCGCTCGAGCGGACAGATCAAAATCTGGGCAACTAGTTTAGGCATCTAAACTCAACCGACCTGTCACAAACATGCCCAACACATCCTATAACTCAAAAATAAGAAATTAAAGGACGATAACAACAATCTGATAACAACGGAGTCTACAGAACATAAGTCCTGACACAACAATCAAAAGGAAAAGACCGGGGTCGCTATATTCAAAATTGGGAAACAGTTTTAAGTCCTGTCTTCTCCTACAAGTCATTTGTGCATAATTAGTCAAGTGTGTGAAGTTTCGTTGACATCTGGCACTGTTTGGGCATTTTAATGTGTCAACCGGTTTGAAAAAGAGTTTGTAAATGACAAGTTTTCATGAACGGAAATTTGGCTCCATATTCAAAATTGGTAATTGGTTTTGAGTCCCACCTTCTCCTACAAGTCACTTGTGCCTAATTAGTTATGTGTGTCAAGTTTTGTTGACATTTGACGCCGTTTGAGCATTTTAGTGTGTCAACCGGTTTGGAAAAGAGTTTATAAAGGACAAGTTTTCACAAACGGAAATTTGGCTCTAGATCCAAAATCAAGAATTGGTTTCGAGTCCTATCTTTTCGTACAAGTCATTTGTGTTGAGTTAGTTGTGTGTGTCAAGTTTCGTTGACATTTGAAGCCGTTTGAGCATTTTAGTGTGTCATCCAGTTCGAAAAAATAGTTTCTAAAGGACAAATTTTCACAAACGGGAATTAGGCTCTAGATTCAAAATCGGGAACCGATTTCGAGTCCCATTTTTTCTTACAAGTCATTTGTGCCTAGTTAGTCGTGTGTGTCAAGTTTCATTGATATCCAACGCCGTTTGACCATTTGAGTGTGTCGACCGTTTCAAAATATAGTTTCTAAATGACAAATTTTTACAAACGAGAATTAGGCTCTAGATTCAAAATCGGGAATCAGTTTCGAATCCCGTTTTTTCCTACAAGTCATTTGTGTCTAGTTGGTCATGTGTGTCATGTTTCGTTGGCATTCGACTCCTTTTGACCAATTTAGTGTGTCAACCGATTCTGAAAAAGAGTTTTTAAATTAGAAGTTTTCACAAACAGGAATTATACTCTAGATTCAAAATCGGGAACCAATTTCATGTCGTGTCTTTTCTTACATGTCATTTGTGCCTAGTTAGTCGTGTGTGTCAAGTTTTGTTGACATCCGATGCTGTTTGACCATTTTAGTATGTCAACTAGTTCGGAAAAATAGTTTCTAAAGGACAAATTTTTACACATGGGAATAAGGGTCTAGATTCAAAATCAGAAATCCGTTTTGAGTCTCTTGTTTTTCTACAAGTCATTTGTGCCTAGTTAGTCTAGCGTGTTAAGTTTTTTTGATATCTGGCGATATTTTACCATTTTAGTGTGTCAAACAACTCGAAATAGAATTTCTAAATGACAAGTTTAACCAAAGAATTAGATTGAGAAATTAGAACAAAAGTAGTCAAGAAAAATGTCACTGAAACAGATACAGAATAGACTAGTTATGGTACCTCCATCATAGCCGTGACATTGTCCTTATGCTTTCGAAGAACTTGCATCACATTTTCACATATCAAGCAGAAGTTGCCTCCTATACCATTAACCTCCACTGCTTTCACAAGTGTTCTAGTTAATTGGAAGGGAACCTATATTATCACTTTCATGTAAAAGGGCCTAACATAAAGCTAATGACATATAGGCCATTCATTTGCAAGTTTTGTCTGCAGTGCATAAAAATCAGAACAACCTACCTTTTTAGGGAACTTCTCTCGATTCATTGAAGCTTCGAAACAGTCTCCAAAATCAATGTGTAATATCTTCCCACTACAACATGACATAATTAATATGAAATACTTTCAAAGCATGATCAATTGAAAGAGCATTGTGTTGCAAATCTTTGATGCCCAGGAGTAGGGTGTCTACATATATGACAACGTATAATTTGTCCTCCCGAGTGCAACATTTTAACCAAAGAACCTATCAACAACCAATATAAACAACTTGAGATTCCTTTCTTGAGATTTCTCAATTTGGAGACTAAACAAATAACAATAATAATAAAAGGTTCAAGGAGGCTTGCAATTAAGAGATAAAGAGTCATTGCTATTTAAATGGCACACTCATTGTTAGTGTAGATGATATTTCAAATTAAATTTTGATCCTTAACTATAACTATAACTAGAGAAGATGGCCTTATTCAATTATTTATCCAAGCAACCAAAGTAAGAAAAAGAAAAAAAGAGTTGCTGAACAACTCCAATCCCAAACCATTTTATGCATGCATTTTATTTTTGAAAATCAGAAGTATAATTTGCTTATGATGCATTCGGCCCTCCATTTTAAACACTAGAACCAACCCACAGTAATCATTCTATCAAGGTTTATATGATTGATCCATATCACACATCAAAATGGTGAGCTAACACCTTGGCTCTACTAAACACATCACATTCAATTTAACAATTTTCTAGAAAAGGCATCTGTTAACCTGGAATTAAATAAATTGTAATGAATAGAATTAAGATGTGCTGTGGTTCATGGAAGTGGTACATAATATTAATGTACACAAAAAATTTTGAGGGTTTGACAGCTCTATACTGCATTCACTAAAATTATTGATGGCTTTTATAGTTACATGTGAAGACCGCAATATTAAAGACTTTGAAACATGTCAAGGAGAAAACTGATCAACAAACAAGGAAACAACTACATTAATGATGAAATTGTTGTTCGAAATGGTTGGAAAATTCTGGGTAAAACCAGAATTTTTTCCTAACTTTGGTCTATTATTTAGGTGGGACCCGAGCGTCAAATTTGGCGAGTCAAAGTGGTAACGCGTTCTATGCCGCGTTGTGATTCACGTGGTATATTTGGTTGCTCAAAACCATTACCGAGTGAATGGGAAATTGAAGCCAAAGTATGCTCCATGGAAATGGAGTTTTGGTGGAAAATCCTTAAAGGTTTGAATAAGGCTTGTCCCACATTGATTTGGTGGGAAGTTTTGAATGGGTTTATAAGGCATGGGATTGGAACTTGGGGTGTGCCCCAAGGGGTACCCAAGTGTTTTAGAGAGGGAGGTTATGGGCAAAATGCGCTAGACCCATTGGACCCCAACATCACCACACACGCGCGCGCCGCCGTCAGTCGGGCTGGGTGCGGGTGTCTGGCCCAATACCTATCTTTTTGGGTCAAAAACATTTCAATTTAATTTTATTTTTTGAAAAATAAAATCCAGAATTCAAATTAATTCCGGAAATAATTGGTCCGATTTTTCTATACACCCAAACAGGTCCCTTCCCGTTTTTATCTGTTTGAATTTTGAACCCAACAGATTTCAAATCTGTTTAATTCAAAACCAAACAGGTTTCATACCTGTTCAAACAGGTTTGCACCTGTTTAATTCAAAACCTGCAGCCACCAATACATCTATAAATAGGAAGCCTATTTGATGTTTGATTGAGAAATTTCGTACTTCACCTCTGCAAATTTATTCTTCATTTTGCTGCATTTAATTTTTGTGAGAAAGAGTATAAACACTTAGTGTGTTCGTTAGGCAAACAATTTGTAGTGCTGCTATTGTTTGTAGATTTTCATCCTGGGAGATAGACGTCCATTCTGAAAGCACCGTGGAGAGGACGAATCTGTCTTAAGGACACAGTGTCAAACACTGGACTTGATCAGAATATATTCAAGAATTAATCAAGTATTTATTTATTTTATGTTTATTATTATTTATAATAAGATTTAATTTGTTTTTGTAACAAAATAAAATCTGTTTTTATTTATTTATTTATTTTTAGTTTGATTTTTGTAATCAAACATTTCTCTCATTTCTTTATTTCTTTATATTCTAGTTGTTGTTTAGTACACAACAGAATTAATCTATTTAAATACAGTGAAGATTGTCCAACAATCTTAAGACAGATTATTTTTGGTATCTTCATTGTATTTAATTTTCTGATTTCATAAAGACATATTCTGGTTGGAAAAACAAATAGTGTTTATGCTATTTGACAGATAGTAGTAATATACTGTCTCTTTTCTTTGACAACTAGTAGTAATATACTGGTGTCATTAACAATTGCAGAATATTAATTTGTGTTACAGAAAATTATTGTGGTATTTTATTTTTCTAGTTTTAGTAACAAGGAAAATAAAATTATTTTGTGTTATAATTTATTTTCTGGTTTTAGTAACTAGAAAATTAATTTGTGTTTTAATTTTTTCTGATTTTTGTAATCAGAGATTATGGCTACTACAACTGAAACTGCATCTGGAGTGGTACTCCGATTGTTACACCAACACGGTCCCTATCCAGAACCATGTTCATGTACCAATCAATCATGGAGAAAAACGGAAAAATTTAACGGTACTGAGTTTAAGAGATGGCAGCAGAAGATGCTGTTCTATCTTACAACTCTTAATTTGGCCCGGTTTCTCCATGAAGAGGCTCCAGCACTTAAAGAGGGTGAAAGTGATCGGCAAGTTGTTGCCGCTGTAGATGCTTGGAAACATTCAGATTTCCTGTGCAGAAACTACATCCTCAATGGCCTTGACAACATGCTGTATAATGTTTACAGTCCTCTGAAGTCAGCAAAAGAATTGTGGGATTCTTTGGAGAAGAAATACAAGACAGAGGATGCCGGCACGAAGAAATTTGTCGTCGGTAAATTTCTGGATTTTGTTATGGTAGACTCCCAAACGGTAATTCTCAAGTTCAAAGTTTTCAATAATTTTGCATGATATTCATTCAGAAGGTATGTCTCTTAGCGAGTCTTTCCAAGTCGCTGCTTTGGTGGAAAAGTTACCACCGGCTTGGAAAGATTTCAAAAATTATTTAAAACATAAACGCAAAGAGATGACCATGGATGAGTTATTGTAAGATTAAGAATTGAGGAAGATAACCGAAAGGCTGAAAAGAGGAATGGGAAAAATCCCATTGAGTCCAAGGCTAATGTGGTTGAACAAGTTCATAAACCACATAACAAAAAGAGGAAGTTTACTGGAGATGGTCCTAAACAAGGCAACAACAAGAAGTTCAAAGGAAAATGCTATAACTGTGGCAAGACTGGACATCGAGCTTCTGACTGCCGCCGCCTAAGAAGGATCATGGAAGTACAAGCAAGAAGACCACCAATCAGGCCAATGTAACTGAATAGATTACATCTCTGACGGAGTGAATGACATCAACCTCTCTGCTGTGGTGTCTGAGGCTAACTTGGTTGGAAATCCCAAAGAGTGGTGGGTTGACACTGGAGCAACTCGTCACATATGTGCGGACAAGAAGATGTTCACTACCTACAATGAGGCTGCAAATGGTGAACAACTTTTCATGGGAAATTCTTCTACTTCTACTGTGGCTGGACAAGGGAAAGTGATCTTGAAGATGACATCAGGGAAAGAACTGACCCTCAACAACGTACTGCATGTACCTGACATCCGGAAGAATTTAGTTTCTGGTTCTTTGTTAAGTAAAAATGGTTTTAGGCTTGTTTTTAGTCTGATAAATTTGTATTAACAAAGAGTGGTATGTATGTTGGTAAGGGATACATGAGTGATGGTCTCTTTAAATAAATGTAATGACAGTTGTACCAAAAGTTGCTATGAATGAGAATAACACATCTTTTGCTTATATTCTTGAGTCGAATTTATGGCATGGTAGATTAGGACATGTGAATTTTGATGCTTTGCGTAGATTAATTGGTTTGATTATATACCAAAGTTTGAAATTAATCCTAATCATAAATGTGAAGTTTGTGGAGAAAGCGAAACTAACTAAGGCTCCATTTAAATCGGTTGAAAGGAAAACCGAACCTCTAGAATTAATTCATACTGATGTATGTGATCTAAAATTTGTTCAAACTAGAGGAGGCAAAAAGTATTTCATAACATTTATCGATGATTGTACAAGATATTGTTATGTTTATTTGCTTAGAAGTAAAGATGAAGCCTTAGAAATGTTTAAACTCTACAAAAACCGAAGTTGAAAATCAACTTGGTAAAACCATTAAAATGGTTAGAAGTGATAGGGGTGGTGAATATGATGCACTTTTAAATGAATTTTGTGCACAACATGGCATTATTCATCAAACTACAGCACCTTATTCTCCACAGCAAAATGGAATTGCTGAAAGGAAGAATAGAACCCTAAAAGAAATGATGAATGCCATGTTACTAAGTTCAGGCTTACCACAGAACTTGTGGGGGGAAGCAATATTGTCTACTAATTATGTTCTTAACAGAATACTCCACAAGAAAACCAACAGCACTCCTTATGAATTGTGGAAAGGTCGACCACCTTCCTACAAATACTTAAAAGTGTGGGGGTGTTTGGCAAAAGTTGAAGTTCCTGTTCCTAAAAAGACTAAGATTGGACCAAAAATAGTAGATTGTGTGTTTATTGGTTATGCTCATAATAGTAGTGCATATCGGTTTCTGACTTATAAATCAGAAATACTTGATATAAATGTGAACACTATTATAGTGTCAAGGAATGCTGTATTTTTTGAACATGTCTTTCCTTATAAGAAAGGACAGGAATTAAGTTCACAAAAAAGAAGTTATGATTGTACACAAAGTCAAGAGACTAATGACAATCAAACACAAGAGACTAGTAATGGTCTTGACCAACAGGATTTAACTGATGATGAACCAAGAAGAAGTAAGAGAGCGAGAACATCAAAATCATTTGGTCCAGATTTTCTGACATACCTGTTAGAAAATGAACCTCAAAGCTTTAAGGCAGCAATGATAGGTCCTGAAGCACCTTTGTGGAAAGAGGCTGTTAATAATGAAATTGAGTCCATTATGCAAAATCATACTTGGGAATTGGTGGATCTTCCACCTGGTTGTAAACCTCTTGGATATAAGTGGATATTCAAGAGAAAAATGAAAGCAGATTGTTCAATTGACAAGTATAAAGCAAGACTTGTAGTAAAAGGTTACAGACAAAAGGAAGGTCTGGACTATTTTGACACATATTCCCCTGTGACAAGAATAACATCCATTCGCATGCTTATTTCTACAGCAGCATTGTTTAATTTAGAAATACATCAAATGGATGTTAAGACAACTTTCTTAAACGGTGATCTAAATGAAGAGATCTATATGGAGCAACCCGAAGGGTTGTAGTACCGGGGCAAGAGAAGAAAGTTTGTCGACTTGTAAACTCTTTTTATGGATTAAAACAAGCACCTAAGCAATGGCATGAAAAATTTGATCATGCAATGCTTACTAATGGGTTTAAGATAAACGAATGTGACAAGTGCGTCTATATTAAAAACACTGACCACGGATATGTCATAGTTTGTCTTTATGTGGATGACATGATTTTCATTGGAAGCAGTCAAAATATGATCAAATCAACTAAGCAAATGCTTAACAAAAGATTTAATATGAAAGATATGGGGGTCGCAGATGTTATATTAGGAATGAAAATTTCTAAAACATCTGACGGATATGCATTATCTCAATCTCATTATATTGAGAAAATTCTTGATAAATTTATCAAGGATGATATGAATTTAGCTAGAACACCTGTAGACATCAGTCTTTTTTATCAAAAAAAAGGTGATGCAGTGTCTCAGTTAAAATACTCCAAATCATTGGAAGTCTAATGTACCTAATGAATTGTACTCGTCCTGATATAGCTTATGCTATCAGTAAATTGAGTAGGTACACTAGTAACCCCAGAGAAGACCATTGGAAGGCAATCATTTGGGTTCTTAGATATCTAAGATTTACACGTGATCATAGTTTGAACTTTACTCAATATCCAGTAGTACTTGAAGGTTATTGTGATGCAAATTGGATATCGGATACTAAAGATTCAAAATCCACTAGTGGATATGTCTTTACTCTAGGAGGCGCTGCTGTTTCTTGGAAATCCATGAAACAAACATGCATCGCATGATCCACAATGGAATCCGAGTTCATTGCTTTAGACAAAGCAGGAGAAGAAGTAGAATGGCTTCGTCACTTCTTAGAAGACATTCCAATGTGGCCAAAACATGTGCCAGCTATTTGCATTCATTGTGATAGTCAATCTGCAATAGGCAAGGGACAGAATCATATGTATAACGGTAAGTCACGACATATTCGTCGTCGACATAATACCGTTAGGCAATTGTTGTCAAATGGAATAATCTCAATAGATTATATAAAATCTAAAGAGAATATTGCGGATCCGTTAATAAAAGGTTTGACAAAAGAGCTAGTGTATAATTCATCGAAGGGGATGGAATTAAAGCCTATTACATAAGCGTCATCATAATGGTAACCCTACTTATATGACTGGAGATCCCAAGAACTAAGTTCAAAGGGACAACTAAGTTATGTGTGGCTCGCCAAAAATCACCAAGGGATTAAAATTCCCTACCCATTCCTATGGTGAGAGTGACATCTGCAACATGTGTTGTCTGCAGGGGTATAAGGATAAGCATTGCTTTTAATGATTACTTATATCTTGATTTAGGCATAAAATCAAGACGAGTATAAGGAGATACTCACAATAAGAATCACATATATGAGTGTCGAACTGGGGCCGGTTCTATGAGAATGAAAGAGGCTAAATTCTCTAAAAACACTTATGAAAACCAGGAGGGTTCAAGGCCAAAATGAACACAACAGTGAGAATCACGATGTGTTAGAATATATTTTGTGTGAAATCTATTGTCTTGGCTTACACAAATGGCTGAACAATTCAAGGCATCACGTCCATTGGTTAGCTAGTAAGTCCGATAGGTTATCACTAGGGAAGGTTTAAGGCCGAAAGCTACCTATCCTGATGCAAGATATTTTCGACTTATACTCTTTCGATAAAGTCTGCATATTGTTGTATTTCCGTTGTCATCAAATTCCATTCATGTGGGGGATTGTTGGAAATGGTTGGAAAATTCTGGGTAAAACCAGAATTTTTTCCTAACTTTGGTCTATTATTTAGCTGGGACCCGAGCGTCAAATTTGAAGGGTCAAAGTGGTAACGCGTTCTATGCCGCGTTGTGATTCACGTGGTATATTTGGTTGCTCAAAACCATTACCGAGTGAATGGAAATTGAAGCCAAAGTATGCTCCATGAAAATGGAGTTTTGGTGGAAAATCCTTAAATGTTGAAAAGTGGCTTGTCCCACATTGATTTGGTGGGAAGTTTTGAATGGGTTTATAAGGCATGGGATTGGAACTTGGGGTGTGCCCCAAGGGGTACCCAAGTGTTTTAGAGAGGGAGGTTATGGGCAAAATGCACTAGACCCATTGGACCCCAAAATCACCACACGCGCGCGCGCCGTCGCCGTCAGTCCGGTCGGGCGGGCGGGCTGGGCTGGGCCTGGGCGCGGGTGCGTGGTGTGAGGTTGGGTTGGGCTTGTGCGGCCCAATACCTATCTTTTTGGGTCAAAAATATTTGAATTTTATTTTATTTTTTGAAAAATAAAATCCAGAATTCAAATTAATTCCGGAAATAAACTGGTTCGGTTTTTTCTGTACACCTAAACAGGTCCCTTCCCATTTTTATCTGTTTGAATTTTGAACCCAACAGATTTAAATCTGTTTAATTCAAAACCAAACAGGTTTCATACCTGTTCAAACAGGTTTGCACCTATTTAATTCAAAACCTGCAGCCACCAATCCATCTATAAATAGGACAACCCTCATTTGATGTTTGATTGAGAAAATTCGTACTTCACCTCTGCAAATTTATTCTTCATTTTGCTACATTTAATTTTTGTGAGAAAGAGTATAAACACTTAGTGTGTTCATTAGGCAAACAATTTGTAATGTTGCTATTGTTTGTAGTTAATCATTTCATCCTGGGAGATAGACGTCCACATTCTGAAAGCACCGTGGAGAGGACGAATCTGTCTTAAGGACACAGTGTCAAAAACTGGACTTAATCAGAATAATATTCAAGATATTAATCAAGTAAGTTATTTATTTATTTTATGATTTTATTATTATTTATTTGAATCAGATTTTAATTTTGTTTTGGTAACAAAATAAAATATGTTTTTATTTATTTAATTCTATTTTTAGTTTGATTTTTGTAATCAAACATTTTTCTCTCATTTCCTTTATTTCTTTATATTCTAGTTGTTGTTTAGTACACAACAGAATTTACTCTATTTAAATACAGTGAAGATTGTCCAACAATTGTGACAACCTAACTCTGGATTATTCTAATTAATCTTAATTATGCTTATAATTATAAGCTTGATATGATTTTGAATGCTAATTATATGATTATATGTGTTTGTGAATTTATATCTGTCCACCGTAGGAAAATCTATTTGACTTTCTGTTATAAATTTAAATTGAAGGAAGTAGAGGCGACGGAAACTGAAATTGACTGTGTTTTTGCATTTAGCATGATTTTTAAAGCCTACGGTGAAATTTAATTAAAAATTGATTTAGATCAAAATGATTAGATTAATTTGATTTAATTATGTTCATTTGATTAGGCCTAAGCCTTAATTAGCCAATATGATTAGTGAAACCTATATATATATACTAATTAAGGGCCTAATTCACATTTTGAGCTCATTTTCTCACATCTTGGCTGAAGTTAAATTCCAGAGAGAGAGTGAGAGACAGCTCTGGAGAGAGAGTGAAGGCAAAATTTGAGAGTTGGGCAAGGAGCTTAAAAATTGAGAAAGATAACTCAAGAACTAGCTAGGAATTGGAAGACTAGAGCTCCTAGGGTCAAGTGTAACGACGAATCAAGCACCGGAACACAGTGAATAATATCTTAGTAAAGATAATTTGTGTATATATTATTCTCTAAACATTACCTGTGTGGTAAGTTTCTAAGCTTCTGATTGGATACTATGAATGAGTATTCTATCCGCTTGGTTCGCACTGAAATATGTGAAGTGAAAGATACATGAGTACGAAATGGGCCCAAGGCCGTTCGGTTTACTTGAAAAAGATATAAAATGGGCCTAAGGCCATTTTGTATAACTGTTGGATTGAATAGGCCAAAGGCCATTGAATGGGCCAAAGGCCGTTTCAAATAAGGGAATAATTGGACCTAAGGTCGTTTTTGAATGCGAAGGTGAATGTGAACATGATTATGGATCATAAGTGCACATAAATGCGAAAATGGACTAGTTGGACCCAAGATCATTTTGTGTATGAATTGGATCCAAGACTACTTTACATATGGTGGACTAAGGTCATTTCACACATATCGGACCGAGGGTCGTTTCGCCTATGAATTGGACCCAAGGTCATTTTGCATGTAATGGACCAAGGGTAGTTTTGTAAGTACGAGTTGGACCCGAGGTCGTTTGGTATATGAATATGAATATGATATATGATATGTTGGACCAAAGGTCATTTGGCGTTGGTATTGACCAACAAGTTTTGTTTGTAACCTATGATTAAATGAATCTCATTCATGAACTCATTTACTTTGGTATTATTCACTAGGCGTTAGCTCACTCTTTATTATATGTATGTAGGTGAGTAGCGAGACATCTAGCCCTAGCCCCAGTAAGCAATGAGAAACCAAGTTTTGAGAGGTCAACCAAGGTCGCCTCATGCAAGAGGCCTTAGTTTTGTTTTACCTATCTTTTGTTCTTTTATGGTCACGTATGATTCAACTTGTATAACCTTGGTTTTTGAATTTTGTTAAATACTGACTACTAAATGATCCTGGACTTATGTAATACAAAATATGGATATTTGTGTATTATGAGTTATTGCATATATGAGAAATTTTTTGGTTAAACCATGTATGCACAGCTCGTTGGACAATTTTTGTAAGTTTTGCTTCCGTAGCTTGGCCCCTTATTATTAAATATGATTTGATTTCTAACTAAGGCCGTATGTAATCTCATGATTACTGGCCGGTTATGAGTCTAATCTATAGGCACGGGTTTGGGTCATGAGAGAGTGGTTTCAAAGCACGAGTAATAACTCACACACTTGTCCAAATGAGCGATAGAGTGTCTAGAAAAGACATAAGTTGGATTCATATAATAAATATGTGTGAAATGCATTGAGAACTTGCTAAGTGGATTGAAGTATGTAATTATATGATATATAATTGTTGCCTAGCTGTATGAACATACTTTTTGTACATGAATATTGTGCATATCTTTTGTATGAATTATAATGCAAGTCTCATTAGATAATGGTGAGGACAAGAGCCGATGAGCCAGAAGAATCCTCCACTACTCGGCTAGACCGAATGGAGAGAATGATGCAAGATATTGCAAAAACACTAAGACAACAACAACAGTGGCAATAGCAATGGCAATACTCGCAAGCCCCACCTCCAGTGCAACCCATGCCAGATTTGCAAAATGATGACCGAACAATAGCCCTTGCAAAAGAATTCAAGAAAATGAAGACACCGTTATTCCACGGAGGTGTGGACCCACTGAAGGCTGAAGCTTGGGTCCTTGGTATTGAAAAGTTATTTGAGGTATTCCCATGCCTGGAGACACAGAAAGTACAATTGGCCACTTTTACATTGGAAGATGAAGCAAGAGGGTGGTGGATGCTGATCCATAATGATAACAAGGGCATTGACTAGGCACAATTTCTTGCACTCTTTTATGAGAACTACTTTCCACAGTGTGTCCGTGATAGAAAGGTGATGGAATTTGAAGAACTGAAACAAGGCAATCTAACTGTAGCCAAGTATGAAGCCAAGTTCACCGAATTGGCTAGATTCGCCCCACATATGGTTGACACCGACTATAAAAAGGCGAGGAAGTTTGAAAATGGTCTTCGCAATGATATTCTGGAAAGGATGCATGTGATGAAATTGCCCACTTGTGTTGATGTGTTAGCCGAGCTTTAATGTCAAAAGCCAACATGGCCAACCAAAGTAAACCACCAGCCAACTGGAAGACTAAGAGGCAAGGCTTTTTCTCAAGAAAGAAATCATCAAAGAAATAGAAACACGGGGTCCTTAAGTACTTCGGGCTCCACCAGAAATATGACACCAACATGTACTCAGTGTGGTAAGAAGCATCGTGGGGTTTGTTACCGTATTTCAAGGGCATGCTATAGATGTGGTAAAATGGGGCATATGGCAAGGGATTACACCCAAACTGAACAGCAAAAAGATGGAAAACTAGACGTTAGTTCAACCGGATCTATCCCAAAATCAGGTAATACTACGAGACTTGCTATTAACAGAGACACAATGAGACATGGGAGAGTCTTTGCACTTGTCCCAGGTGACACACGGAATACTGAAGCTGTTGTCTCAGGTACTATCTCTATATGCAATCAAGATGCTTTTGTGTTAATTGATTTCGGCTCAGCACATTCCTTTGTGTCTACTATATTTGCATCTAGATTGACTAGACCCATAGAATCATTGCCATATTTACTATGTGTATCTGCTCTATCTGGAGAATTTGTATTATGTACATCTGTGTATTGTGTTTGTGACATGCGAATTGGCAATACTATCTTATATGTGGATTTGTTACCCTTGGACATTCGGCACTTTGATATAATTTTGGGTATGGATTGGCTATCGAAATATTGTGCCACTATCAATTGTGTGACAAAACGGGTTGTGTTTAAACCTTTAGGGCATATTGAATTTGAATTTGTGGGTTATGATGCATTGAGGAGGTTCTTTGATAGGATTCAGGAGTACAAGTTAAGATGATCCACAAAAATGTACCTTTCGGGGTAACTGCAGGAAAGATGCTGGAGTTTTTTATCACGCATCACGAAATTGAAATCGAGCCATCCAAAATCAAAGTCATCTGAGAAATTCCCCCACTAATGACTGAGAAGGAGGTGCGAGGCTTTCTATGGAAACTATAATTCATAAGACGGTTTATCTTGAACTTAGCATTGACTTGTAAACCACTATTTGGCTTGTTGAAGAAAGGGAAGACGTTCCAATGGGATGACCGATGCAATTTTGCCTTTGAGCAAACCAAGCAGTACCTGCAGAATTCGCCTGTTTTGTCACTATCTAAGCTAAGGAAGCCATTAATCCTGTATCTATCAGCAACTGAATCAACCATAGCCTATATGGTAGCCCATAAATCTGAAGACATAGTGGAGAATGTTATATAATATCGAAGCAAGAAAATGTTGGAATATGAAACTCATTACATCTCTTTGGAAAAGGCTTGACAAAAAAGACAACAAAAATGGTGCGCCCACATGTGTGACAGATACACAAAGTGAACATGTAATAGATACACAAAGTGGGCAAAGTGTGACAGATACACAAAGCAAACGTGTGATAGATACATTAAGTGGGCAAAGTGTGATAGATACACAAAGCGAACGTGTGATAGATACACAAAGCGAATGTGCGATAGATACACTAAGTGAACAAATTGTGATCGATACACTAAATGAGCAAAGTGTGATAGATACACTAAATGAGCATGTGTGATAGATACACTAAGTGAACAAAGTGTGATAGATACACTAAGTGAGCATGTGCGGTAGATACACAAAATGAGCATGTGCGATAGATACACAAAGTGAGCATGTGTGATAGATACACAAAGTGAACGTATGATAGATACACAAAGTGGGCAAAGTGTGATAGATACACAAAGCGAACGTGTGATAGATACACAAAGTGAGCAAAGTGTGATAGATACACAAAGTGAACGTGCGATAGATACATTAAATGAGCATGTGCGATAGATACACAAAATAGGCATGTGCGATAGATACACAAAGATGAACAAAGTGTGATAGATACACTAAATGAACAAAGTGTGATAGATACACTAAGTGAAGATGTACGATGGATGCACAATGTGAACAAAGTGTGATAGATACACTAATTGTACACAGTGTGATAGATACACTAAGTGAACAAAGTGCGATAGATACACTAAGTGAAAATGTGTGATGGATGCACAAAGCATAATCAATCTTAAACGGAACTTCTCTGAATGAACCGCACGTCCAATATCACCTGGTTGTGGCAGTTTCAAATGAACCATACATACAATATCGTGCATGATTGAGAAAGAAACTTGATAGATACAATGCAATACAGTGCATGACGTTTAAGGAATGCAATAAACAAACATAGCGGCGCTTTAGAAAGCACCTCATGGGGTGAGTGGCAATGAACCGCTCTACTCTGATGGGGATCTCCCCTTTGTGTTCTTCGAACTCTTACCTTCAACTCACAATTCAAAGGTTCTGAAATGCTGACAAGGATTCTTCACGTAGAACACTTTGGATGCCACTTTTCTTCCTGACCATATTCACAACTTTCCCTATTCTCCCACGGGGTGACAGACTAGGTTGGTTCAGTATCCAAAATTGAGGTGCATACACGCTATCTCAACCTATGGGGCTTCCATACAGATTTCAAGCAGGGGATACACCCCTGGGTATTTAAACCAGACTTTAGTCTCGGAAATCCCAAACCATTGCGTTCTAGGCAACCGCCATTCGAACTCTAGTTTCCACCGTCGCAGTTGGTCTCCTATGAACTCATTGTAAACATAGCCAATATGCCTTTGGCAGGAAATGGTACTCAGGAAGAGCACTTTTGATCGCCATTCTGGCTTGAAGCAAACTTGATCTTGAGCTTGAGGTAGAGGCACACTCATACTTCGGAGCATTGACAAGGCCTGAAAAAAGTACATCCGAAATACAATCACGGAATTTGCTGAAGTCGAAACAAACTCAGATGCCCGACATTTTCCCTATTTTCTTTTGCTTTGCAGTCTGGAACCTATATAGCTTTAGATAGGTCCTGGTTTTACTGTTCTCACATGACCTGGGTTGAACCCTGCAGTTTTATGAAAGAACAAGTCATGTTTTGCACATATGGAGAACGACACAACACTCTGAGCACAAAACGATTCATTTTTGAAATTGAGAATGAGTATGAGTTCTCAACCGGGTATCGAGCCTACGACCGACCACAGTCAAAACGACTCAACAAAGAGAAAACAAAGGTAAAACAACCTAAACACATCTATTGACACTCGAAGCGACTCAAAACAAGAATTGAAACAAACAAAAATACAAACACAACACTCAGACGTGTTCCAATGGCGAGAGACCTCTCAGTTCAAGGAGAGCCCACAGCTTCTCCGAGTAATGTTTCCCACCCTTTGTTATTTGTGATTCTCACATCACTCTGGCACTCAATCTCTTGTTTTCTGAAAAAGCCCTTTTCTCACTTTTTCTCTCAGCGCGTATATCTCTATTCTTTAATCTCTCTTCTTTTTTTATCCCTCCCCTAGGTGGTTGATGGATAAACAGGAAGTTGTGGGCTCTTGCCCCTGGTATCCTACCAGATTCTCATTCTTCCGCTCACAACAGTGAGCTTTCCCACAGAGGGGTTGCGCTACAACTGGGTGTGCAGCAGATCCGCAGCTGACATTGGTTGACGATGCCCTTGGCCAGTTTGGATGTGATCAGACCTGTCTAGATGAGGGAATGGAATACCCTGCTCTATTTTCAATTCATGTTTCGCACTTGGTTTAATACCTCGCTGCTTGGAGGATGAGAAAGTCTTTTGGCCTCTGTTGTTAGCTTCAGTTGTGCTCTTCTGGCAAGTATGATGCCCTTTCTGGCGAGTACGCTGACAATGGGGAATAGACAGAAAAACTGACTCAACTGTGCCCCTAGTTCATCATTTTGACCATTTTTTTGTTTTTCACTTCTGCTAAAACAATTTTGAACAAAATGAGAGTTAGATTAACACGCTTGTTCGATTTTCTGATTTGAAATCATGCCAGTCAGATTGTGAGCACTGAAAATTTTCCTTTTTTGGGTCCAAGAAATGGTCCAGTTTTGGAAAAATGGAATAATTTTCGAGAGAATTAGTCAACTTCATTAAAAATTCTCGAAAACTATTTTTTGCAAATGGCCACTGCTCAACCAACATGGGATTAACTCTTGAGATGCACAACCTCATATCCAAAACAATGGAAAATTGCCCCTTGTTTGAAGGGCACTGCACGGCGACAGAAAGTTGCCCCTTGTCTGAATGGCACCACAGCGCATTGTAATCGGTCCTCAAAGTAACGATCACAACCGTATTCTCGGATACAGAGAAGACAAAGATGATCATAACCATTACATGGACACAGTCGATTTGGAAGTGTTTATGGCTGGACTTCAGAATAAAGTTGCCTACGTATCCCAAAGATGGGAATCAAGCCTAACGTAGTTACGGGTTAAGGTACACTTGGGTATTAACCTCATTTGCGCTCTAACTTTTGCCAAGGCCGCCCTTCCGGGTTTTCAACCTTGCGAGCTATGTTTTTCTTTTCTTTTCATTTCTTTTCTTCTTCTTTTCATCTTTTCTTCTTTTCTTTTTTTTCTTTTCTTTTCATCTCTATTTTTTTCTTTTTCTTTTTTTCTTCTGTTCTTTTTCATTTGCTCAAACTTTTGCCTGGGTCACCCTTCCGGGTTTTCGGCCCAGCGAGCCTCTCAAGGGTAGAAAAGTGTAACTTTGTCCATGTTGATCGATTTGAGATCTCGAAGCCATCTGAATCCAGGAGAATGGTTCTTGTTCGCTGATGATGTAGAAGTCCATCTAGTGGGGGGTGAATTTGCCCCTAGTGTTGTGGATAGGAACTCGATTGTCCTTCAGCAAAAACTTTTTTCTTTCCTCCCTTCTGGGATTTGGATTTCTTGCCAGTCTTCATTGGTTTGCCGAATGACCCATCTTTTGAATCTTTGAGCATTTGACATTTTTGCCCCTAGTTCAAGGGCTACTTCTGATCGAGCTTTGCAAGCTTCCTTTGATAACATCTGATCTTCTTGATCTGAATTTCTTGCCTCTAGTTCAAGGGTTTCTTCAAATCTGGCCTGGCAGGCCTCCTTTGATGTCATACGACCTTATTGCCCCTAGTTCATGGGCTACTTCAAATCTGGCCATACAAGCCTCACATTGTGGTTGACCGTTGAACATTCTGAATCCAAGTTCAAGGTTTGAAAGCAAAAGGGGTTGAGTCTTGAGACTGAGAGCGATCCTATGCTGCACAATCTCAAGAGCGATTCCACACAGGTCTTCGCAAGATCACGCAAAACATTATTTTGAAATCTTTTAAGAAAACTCAATCCCTCAGATTGTATTAAACTACTAGAAGCAATGCCAGATGCAACAAGTCTTACTTATGCCAGTGCCAAATTTAGTGAATGCAATGAAGGTGATTTAAACAGTGTTTTGAGGGATTTTATGAATGATTGATTTATATCTTTTTTGAGGACGTTACATACGGTGTAATTTTTCAAAAAAAAAAAAAAAGAAATTACAAATTTATACTTTCACCTCTTTTTTCTTTATAAAGTAAGAAAGTGGTGAGTAGGGAAGAGTTATTTTACTGTACTAACAATAGCAACCAAACTAATGCAGTTGTAATTTGTCTAGGAATATATTCAAGGAAAATGATACATTCACCAAATGAACATTGTGTTGTGTGGATTCAAGTGGGCGTTGAAAAAACAAATGAAATTCATTAGTGATACATTGATGTAGAGAAGTGTATTAAATGAATGAAAATACAAAGAAAAATAAGAATGATACTGAAGAGAGAACTATTTTTTTGAATTTTTTTTACTCAATCAATGACTAACTATAGTTGCCAAAAGTAACAAATTCGAGTTGGAATCTAAAATCAATACGAAATTTCTTAGAAAAATCTTAATTCGAAACAGATTTAACTTAAATTCTAAATTAAGCCCTCATTTGACGTGTTAGTTTTTGGAGCTACCAAGTTAAAATAGTCATAAAAAAATAATAAGCTAAACAATTAAAATAAGCTAAAAGAAAGACCACTTATGGTCTTTCTTTGCACTCTGAATCACCTGGGGTGCAGCTAATCTGCAGCTTGAGTGACCATAAGAAGTAGATAGACATAAGACGCGTGCACAAAATAACAATTAATAATCACTGAAAAATCAAATTCTAACATAAGGCATGGCTAGAATGAGGACAAAAGAGAATATATATGGTATATACTCCCATATAAATACACTTCATTTAACATTGATCAATTTTCTAAATTTCTATTTATAATTGCATAGCACGAAAGGCAAATCTCAACATATTCATTTCAAATGATTTCAAGTGAATCCTTTCTCCAACCCACCCAATCCAACCCCCCAAAAAAGGTAAGATGAATTTAAAATTTCCCACATATTGCATAGGATGAAATCAAGAAATGAAAAGACAAAACAAAGCGTGGTTGAATACCTCATAGCACGATAAAGTGGCATGTACCATAGGTGTGCCACATTCCTCGTGTTTGGATTAACATCCGATCCAAACACAATGCAATGCAAACAACATGCTCATCTTTCTATGCTAAAGTGGCATGCTAAAACAAGAATCTAACACACAAACAACACATGCATGACAAGCTAGAAGACTTAGGCATTAAAGCTAATGAAGTACACAACATTAGGACTATGCAATACATTGCTCAATGGACTAAACCAGCCCTAAACAGTCCCCATGCATGCCAAAACAGTGCCCAAAATGCTCTGAAATGATAGCATGAAAGGCAAGAAATGCATGCTCATGCATTGGCCCATGAACAAGGCATAAGGCTCAACTCTTGAAAGCACTTAAAGAGCGATATATCTGAGTGTATGATGGAAGTATATGCTTTGAAATACCATGCCAAATGATGTCATACCATGCAAATAGCTCAAATAAAGCATGCTAGAGGTCCCAAAGTGCAAGCCTAGTAAAGCCAAATACACTATAGCTATGCAAAGCCAAGCATGCATGACCGAAACCACTCAAATCAGACCTAAAGCATGCTAAAACATAGCCAAAAAGTGCTGGAGTGGAGCATACACATGCTAGATCAATGGGCTAAAACACCAAATACACTAGGCTAGCGAACAAGATTGCACTACAAGTGCAAGGAGCATGCAAGAGGCAACCAAACCAACCCAAAACAGAGTTATGACATGGAAAATAATGGCTAAAGAGATGCTACTTTGCAAGGCTACAAGTAGGATTACATTGCAAGTGCAATAAGCATGCAAGAGGTGACCAAGATAGCCAAAAACAGAGTTACAGCAGGTTTGAAAAGTCACAAAAATGAGCCTAAGCAAAGCCACTAAGAAGTAGAAACACATGCTCTTTTTATGGGCCATCAACACATGCAAACAAGAGAAGAGGAGGGGGGACAACCCCCACCCATTTGGGACCTCAAAACCACCTTTCTACCGCTGAAATTCCTCTGAGTTTCAATGGTAAGAAGGCCAAAAAGAGATGGTCTTGAAGGCCTGAAGAGATAGCAAGAAGCAAGGCAAAACAAGCCACCAAAGGGGGTAAACCACCCCTAACTCAAACTAGGCCTTAAACAACCATTTTAAACACTTAAAAATAGAACTTTTTGCAGTTGAAAGCTAAGCCTAAAATAGCATGTAAAGGTGGCTAAGAGAGTAACCAAAACAAAGCTTTAAAAGGGAAAATGGAATTACCATTGAAGCACAGTAGCAACAGCACCTTCTTGAGCCAAAAACCAGCTTTTTGAAGCCCCCTCAAGACCCTCAAGCACCTCAGCCCAATGATGGTGGTGTTTGGCTAAGAGGTTGTGTGCAAAAATGTGAAGAAAGCTCACTTCCAAGCACTATAGAGCATAATATAGAGAGAGAGGTAGAAAATTCTAGAGAGAGACATATCTTTTGCCTCTCAAAATTCTGAACCTCTGAAAAGGGAGAGAGAGCTCCGCTCTTATAGAATTCCAAGTCTCAAGCTTGTTGGAGAAGCTAGAAGCTTGGTGCAATCCCTCTATACACATGTATGGAGGATGCATTCTGTGCTCACCAGCTGGCACCAAAAATATCTGCAAAAGCAGAAAAATGGCCGTAGGCCACTTCAAGTGGCCTACAGGGGGAAAAAGTGGCCTACAACCACCAAAAGTGGCCGACAACCTCTCCCCTCCCTCTGGGCAAGGAGTAACAATGTATGGCACAAAAACAAACCAAAAGGAAGAGATCCAAGAGGCCACAAGACAAGGCACTCAGCCGGAGGCCCCGAAAACTAGCCTACGGGCCACTACAAGTGGCCTACAAGAGGAAAAAGTAGTCTACAACTACAAAAAGTGGCCTACAGGCCTCTCTCTCCCCCCCCAGGCAAAGGCACCAAGGCATGGTCCAAAAACAAACCAAAAAGAAGAGAGCGAAGAGGCCACAAGACAAGGCGCTCAGCCGAAAGCCTTGAAAACTAGCCTACGGGCCACCACAAGTGGCCTACAAGAGGAAAAAGTAGCCCACAGCTACAAAAAGTGGCCTGCAAGCCTCTCTCTCCCTCCAGACAAAGGCACCAAGGTCTGGTCCAAAACCCAGGCCAAGAAGAAATGAGTTAAGAGGTCCCGAGACAAGGCGCACGGCCGAGAGCTCCGGAAACTCATAACGAGCACAAACATACGTAATCACCACGTACACAAACGATGACGTCTGAGCCTTAAGGTCGGTCAAAAATGGAGTGTCTACAGTTGCCCCTCTTTGACAGAACTTGGAAGTCATGAAAAGACGGGAGTAAATGTCAAAGCCTAAAGATGACCCATTTTTGACAAGGCCGAAGACTTGGACAGATGAAACATGTTGCATTTCTCGGTTGCCGACCCTCTTGACCATGCATGATAGAGTGGAGGCTCTTATGTGTTGTTTGTGCATTCACTAACATTGTGCGAGCTTGGCTCTTTGGCCATCATGCATTGAGATGCGTGATTGGTGGCTTGAGAGCCGAGTACTACGCTCCTTTGAGCTTGAGAAATGATAAGGAGAGTAGTTGCACACACATTTCCTTGCAAATGCATTGTTGTGCCTTTGTTGATCTCTGTTGCAGCAAAGTTGAGGTTCTGGAAAGGGAAGTGGCCGGCCGGCCACTTGCACTAGCTTGCCGACCACTTAAAGTGGTCGGCCGGTCACTTGCAGCAAATTTGTCCAGAATGCTCCTGTTTTGGGGCAGATGCAACCTGAAAGTGCGTTCGATGTTCTAAGGTCATCGTGTGTGCAAACAGAGACAACTTATGGCATGCCAATGCATTCCGGGCGAAGTAAACCGAGCATGCATATCTCCCTCCCCTCGAGGCCATTTTAACTGCTTTGTTTAGTTGGTTAAGTTGTCGGTTTCTGTAATTAATTAGTTAATGTGCTTGGCTAATTTGAATTCACCTTTGTAATATTCTAATTAGCCTAGAATAGCCATTTTCAATTTGGTTTGTAATAATTAGTTAGCTAGAGTTAGTTAATTAATTGGTTTGTAATAATTAGCTTAGCTTAGCGTTGCTAGTTAGTTTATTTATTCGAACCCTCCATCAAGAGGGCAAATACTGTAATAAGTGTGCGTGTGTGTGTGAATGTCTTCCAACCTCACGTCTTCCTCCCTTTTATTTACCCTCTTTCAGTGGTTAGTTTTAGGGCATGTTTCAATTAGCATACTTATGCATTGCATGCGTGCATTATTCATTCGTATTGCATGCACCGGGCTTGGCGCATCATACAAACTGCATTGTATTTCAATACACTTTCTTGAATACGTGTTTCAAAGCATGTTATCAAGTGTTGCATTCATATGCCATTCTAGATAGTTGAGCCTATTTTAGTTGCATTTTTGCATGTGTTGAATTAGGCATCTTAACATGGCTAGGATCATGCATGATTTCTAACTAGCTTCTGTTTTGGCTCGAAGTACACTGTGAGTGTTTACGCTTTAGCATCCTTGCATGTGTGTAAGTGGTTGCCATGATAGCATGCTTGCCATGAGGCTATTTGCTTAATTGATATAACTGCATGAATGCCTGTGGATGAAGGCTTCATTGCTTGAATTGGAACAATTCATCAAAATGTGAGTTTTAAGCCCACTTGAAGTGGCAAATCATCATGTTTTAAGCCCACCTATTATGGTGGCAAATCCGGACTTTAGCCTACTTGCGAGTAGCATCTTCAAACCATTTTCGAAAAACAAACATGAGATGCTTTGTTCCAAATCAAGTAATTTAGTCTATACTTGCATGTGATGCGCATCACATAGTAAGGTTAGCTAATAACCGGAATAAGAACACATGTGTTTTCAAAATCAACATATCATGTTTAGGAGAGGCCAATCCTTTGATCGGGCGAGCAGGGGTGCTCATTTCATGACCTTCCCCCCTCGTACCCAAGTTCCCGAGCCAAGGCAACTTTGGTGATGACGGACGCGTGGCCTTTGGCACGAGTCAGGATTTCCTAAATTTCCCAAAAACAAAACATTTAGGTGGCAACTCTGAAATCTGGCAAAGCAGTCCATGTTTGGCGCTTTTGATTCAAAATTGATTTTTCAAAACCAATTGTCGGATTTGGACTTTTTTGGTGATTTATCAGTCTTACATTGCACTTTGTGAGAATAGATTCAGAACCGTGACACGAGTCCGAACTGTAGTAGCTAGAATCCAATTCGCGCCCTCTCCGAAAGGGGGGCCCCGTGGAGAGAGTTCGGGCGGTCTACAGTTTCTGGCGACTCTGCTGGGGATTTAGAGAACTTGACTCGAACATCATGATATGTTGTTTTGTTTACACTTATGTGTTTCTTTGCATTGCATTTGCATTGGTGCGCTAAGACACCTTGTTTGCCATCTGCTATTCCTGAACAGTTCGCCGAAGGCTTGCTTGGAAAAACATGCCATAAAGCGGACCGATTACGGGCTCTGCCACGATGGGAGCACAAACCTTGGTTTTTACCGAGGCACCATTTTTGACCATTCGACCTAGTTGCATATCTGAAACCATAGTGACCATTCCAAGCTAGAACAAGTTGCTTACCCGAATGTAGGTTGCTTGAAACTGCATGCGTGCGTAGTGAAACCCTAGCTCCTGACAAAAATAGGACAGGGAAACCTTACCCCACCATAGGGGTGTTTTGGCTCTCACTTGCTTGCTATGTGTTGTTAGGGTGTGTCCTTACAGGGAATGCATGTATCAGTTGCAAGTTTGGGTATCAGCCTGAGGGTATCAAATTTGAGGAAGAATTCCGTAGAGAGTGCAGTTATTCAACTATGCTCATATTTGTTCTGGTGAAATCAGGCTGAGATGCTATTTTGTTTTCTCCTTTTGCAAGGTAGTCCTGGAACCATAGCTTCAAAAGGCTCTAATATCCCCTGAGTACACCAGACTTGTGTTGATAGACTTTGTCAGGTCAGAGATTCAAGTCAAGGGCAACTAGTGCTTCCTTCGCCAGTGGTAAGGCAAGAAAAGGCCAGTCAGGCACATATCACCAGTACAACAGCTACCAGATCAGCGGTCATTATCCACCTCACCTGTACAACAGCTTCAGAAGGCTGTCGGACATGAATGATTGGGCCTAAGGCCGTTTGACATGAATGATTGGGCCAAAGGCCATTGGACATGAATGATTGGGCCAAAGGTCGTTAGACATGAATGATTGGGCCAAAGGCCGTTGGACATGAATGATTGGGCCAAAGGCCGTCGGACATGAATGATTGGGCCAAAGGCCGTTTGACATGAATGATTGGGCCAAAGGCCGTCGGACATGAATGATTGGGCCAAAGGCCGTTGGACATGAATGATTGGCCCAAAGGCCGTCGGACATGAATGATTGGGCCTAAGGTCGTTTGACATGAATGATTGGGCCAAAGGCCGTCGGGCATGAACGATTAGGCCAAAGGCCATTAGACATGAATGCAAAGATGGGCCAAAGGCCGTTTGAATATGTCATTTGATATGTTTGAATTGGACCAAAGGTTGCTTTGAATAAAAAGTTGGCTAGACCAAAGGTCGTTTCGTATAGATGGACCCGAGGTCGTATTGTTTTATATAAGAATTGGACCTAAGGTCGTTTGCATATGGATATGATGTGTTGGACCCGAGGTCGTTTTGCTTTGTTGAGATTTGTAAGTCTGATGTTAATGAGATTAGTGGTTCAAATATGTACATTATAAGTATGATTCATTTATGAACGAATCTCATTTATTAACCTCTTCATTTTGATATTATTCACTGGGCGTTAGCTCACTCTCTTTCATATGTATGTAGGTGAGCAAAGGGACGTTCAACCCCAACCATAGTGGAATTTAAGAGAGGAACCCGAGTCTTGTGAAGTCAGCCCAGGTGCCTCACGCAAGAGGCTTTGTTTATGATCTTTTGTACTTTTTTGCTATTTCTATTGGTCGTGATAGACCATTTATGTGTATAAGCTTTTGGCACGGATGACTATGTGTTTGAATGATCCTGGGTATACAAGATGTTAACTACTGATATGTGGTGTGAGTTATTATTAAGTATATGTGAAATGTTTTGATATGCCATGTAAGCATAGCTCATTGGACAAAATTTTTAAGCTTGCTCCCGTTTGGCCCCTTAACTCTGATGGAATATCTTTTGTTTTGGTTTGAGGCCGTAGGTAATCCCTTGATTACTGGCTGGTTATGACCTTAATCCATAGGGGCGGGTTCGGGTCATGACAGTCATGGTGATGAAATTAATTGATTATCATTGTTGGGATTGGTTTAATCATGGCTTTAAAACTTACATAAAATTTTGGGGACGAAATTTCCTAAGGTGGGGAGGTTGTAGCACCTGTATCCTTTGAAGGTTTTGGGAAGTGTATTTGAATCCTTTATTTTATTTTAGAAATCTTTGGTGTTGTTGTATGTTGGTTTTGGAGGAGTATAATCTGATTTAAACTCGTTGGGTTTGTTTGTGTTCCACTTGTTTTTGTCAAAAAGTTGTTTTGGAACTTATAAATTCTATTCTAAGGTCGACACCAGCCTTCCTAAGGGTCGACCCTTACCTGTTGGTAAAATTTCTAGAGGTGCTGCTGGAAAATAGGGTCGACACCAGCCTTGGTGGTGTCGACACCTACCTCTTGTTGCTGTGCACAAGGGTTGACACCAGTCTGGGAAGGGTCGACCCTTGTATATTGTAGAATCTGTGTGTTAGTTGCTGGAAATTAGTGTCGACCCTTCCTATCTAAGGGTCGATCCCCTTGCTTGTTGCCAGATTGTCTTTTCTACCTAAAGGGTTCGACCCCCCCTACCCAAAGGGTCGACCCCTGCATGTTTTTTTTTTCTTCAGAATTTTAAGGTTCGAATGGGCCCTACCTTTGGGGGTTTTTGGGCCTATTATTTTTTGACCATAGGGCTATTTGCTATTACTATAAATAAGCCCAAACCACTTTTCTCTCATTATTTTCCTCCCCTTTTTCCTTTCAAACCATGAGTTCTCCTCTCTCTCTCTCTAAAACTCAAAGTTTTCACTTAAGTCTCTAGATCTACTCACCTAGAGTGATCTTTTCACCTTACTCCTTTGAGATTAAGTGTAGAGCTTGTCAAAGGCATCGTTTTGATCGGGCAAATCGTTGTTTCGTCGCCGTTGACTTTTGAGCTTTTCTCTCTCTCTCTCATCTAAGCTTAAGATAGGGATCTTTTCTACACTTCCATATGATATTTAGCTTAGTTATTTGTATCTTATGTAACAATGCTGTGATTTGGGGGTGTTCAAGGCAAACCTAGGGTTTGGGCATAAATTGGAAATAGGGGTTTTTGGGTGAAGGTGAAATAAATGCTTGAGGGGTTTGAAAATGATATTATATTGTGTATGATTTGATGATTTTGGCACTTGGCTAGTACTTGGGGAAAAAGGGAAATTTGCCCTAATTGAATGAAATTATTATTTTGTATAAATAATGAAAATTTTCCTTAAAAATGTGAAATTGAAAGGGCATTGATATGGATGGTGGGATTGGTTATGTGTTATTCCATTCTTTGGTAGTTTTGAATAAACTATCTATTATGAGATTTGATATCTTCTTGGAAATAACTGTATTGGGCTATCGGTAGAGGATAGCTATGATTGTTGTAGAAATTGCATGCGGATCAGGTAAATTGAAACTAATCACTTGTACTTGTCATTGAATATGACTATATTTATATACGTTGTATATGTATGGTTATTTGGAAGTGGAAAGAGGATATACTCCATCGGTTGAATTTGTGATTAAATACATTGCATATGTATGTATGATTGTTTGGGAGGAGAAATGGGATGGACTCCATTATAATTAAGTTAGCTAGAGTATCCTGGGTGAAAGTCCCGAAATTATACATGGGTGCCTAGCTCGCGGACGAAATATCCGTAAAATGGAAATTGTAGTGCTTGTATAGCCTATATTTACATGGGTCCTGTTTGACGGTTGCCTACGGATGAAATATTCGTGAACAAAAAGTTTGAAGTGTTTACGTGTTGATAATGTGGTTCTAGAACTAATGAGTTGTAATCTCATTTGGGTTATTGGGAAATGATGAAATTGGCTTATGTAGTTAAATGAAATGAAGGGAAATGGCTTAATGATTGAGTTTGGCAATTTAATACTATACATAATGTGGATGCCTTTATATTTGACGTTGTATATGCATAGTGTACTTATACCTTTGTTAAATTTCATATACTGTGTTAGATAGTTTCTACTGGGCTGTGGCTCACCCTACTTGGGAATAACATTTTCAGGTAACGATGGCATGCCTTTACCAAGGCAATAGCATTGGAGAAACTTTTGGAAGCAAGGGCTTCTCATTTTGATTGTATAATTTTGTAAAGCCAATGGCTTAAGATGTAATGAGCGAAGCTCACTTCTGATTGTAACCAAGATGTGTCTTGGAAAGATGTAAGCCCGTAGGGCATTTAATTTGTTAATATTAATTTGCATTACATGCTGTAGATTCAGAATGAATGTTTATGAATGTATATGCATGTAATCCCTTTTGTAATACGAATTTTGTTATGAGAAAGTGTACCAATTATGTTATATTCATTTCTCTTATGAGTTGGGGTAGTTATATTATTTTGAAAGTGTTACAACTTAGTATCAGAGCGTACCGGGTTTGAATACTTTGGGTACGTGGGAAGTGGTTAGTACCACAATGGGTTTGTCTCGCTTACTAGAGACTCAAGTGTGAACGATATGTGCTTATATGACAACATGCTTATGTGATTATTTGGGTATGGGATGAAATTTCTTGGATGTTGATTGGGTCTACGGGTTTTTAGGAGTCCTGTTGGAAAGGCACTTGATCACTGCTATTTCTAATTGGAACTCTAGCAACGTCGCAGGACGGTCATTATCCGGAGATGAAATTCGTATGTGTTTACGTGATTACATGCTTATGTGGAGTGAATTACTGTTGTCCAATGTATTGGGATACAAGTGAATTAGTTTCGGCACATTTGTGAATGTGTTAATTTCTTGTGTTACTTTTATTAGGATGTCAGCACGTGGTCGTTGAGGTAGGCATGGTAGGCCTAGGAGGCACGAGGTGCCTATACCGGATGAGATTCAGGCGTAGAAGGAAGCGGTTGGTCAGGCCAATGTGGCCGAACCAGTAGGTTAGTAGGCCATAGGCACCTTAGCCCGTGAAATGGTCGAAGCATTGAGGGAATCAATGGACATTCTCAGAGCTGAAAATCAAGTCCAGGCCTAAGTAGCTGAGGCAGGGCCTTCTTTTTTGAAGAGGGAGTTCTTCCGGTCAAATCCAGATGAGTTTTTGGGTGACCCAAAGGAACCACTGAAGGCGGATGAATGGCTAGAACAGATGGTGAAGATGTTTGAGATGCTTGGCATCGAAGACAGGGGATTGACAGTGACCTTGGCATCCTTCCAGTTGAAGGGAGACGTGGGTCAATGGTGCAAGTATGCGAGGGGACACATTGGAGGGACTTAGGAGGCTTTCGTTGACGCCTTCCAGGACAAGTACTTATCTCCCACTGTTAGGGAGAAGTTGAGGGATCAATTTTCTCGCCTCAAGCAGTTGAACACACCTGTAATCGAGTTTGAGGCCACTTTCACTAGCCTCTCTAGATTTGCACCTGAGTTGGTGGTGATTAAGGAGCGCCGTTGTTTGGAGTACGAGAAGAGGCTGAGGACCGGAATCATGTTTCGAGTGGCCAGATCCATGATTAGAGATTATGGACGACTTGTAGAGGCAGTGGGCCATCTTGAGACTATCATGCTGGCTGAAGAGGAAGGATGAGGGGCTCCAGGAGGAGTCAAGATAGTCAGGGGGACGATAAGAGACAAAGCCGTTCTAATCCTCAATAGTCCCAAGGAGTTCAGTTGAAGTCTACCTTTCCAGTGCCTAGCTCGGGTTTTGGGAGAGGTGGCCAGGGAGATGTGACCTATTTCAAATGTGATCAGTTGGGCCACAAGTCTCCAGCTTGCCCGCAGAGAGGAGGAAGGCAGAGAGCAGCTTCGTCGTTGGCTCATTCTCATGGCCAAAGTCAGGGTAGAGGACAGGCGCCCACTTGCTATCAGTGTGGCCAGGCAGGGCACTTGAAGAGGTCCTGCCCACTGTTAGGTGGCACATCTGGTGCGTCTGGTTCAAGGCAGACACAGAGTCACCAGCCAGCACAGTCAGCACAGGCCTCGAGGGCTAATCAGGGAGCTTCTTCAGCTCAGTCAGTATAGCAGGCCTATGCTCCGAGGGGTGAGTAGGTAGATTAGAGGCCAATAAGGCGTTTGTATGCTGTTACCGCACCAGATTTTGTATCTACTCCTTCAGTAATGAGAGGTACTTTCCTGTTTTGTAATTCAGTTGCTAATGTGTTGATTGATGCGGGTGCATCCCATTCTTTTATCTAGGCAGAATACCATGATTCATAATGGTGTTTGTAACGCTAAGACATCTACCAAGAATGCCAGTCTCCCTGTTGCGAAGACCAAAAAGATATGGGTGAGAAAGAGTGATTTGACTTGTTTTGTTGTTCACACTGCATTGAAAGCACGTGATTCGCATATGTGGTATCTTGATAGTCGGTGTTGTGACGTCCCAAAAATCGGGAACATAAGAGAATATATTAACAATAAATACAGGGTTTATCTAATATTACAAAATAGGAAACATCACTAATGAGCCCTTTGGTTAATAACCAAATAAGATCCCAGGAAGGTTGGAGGAGTCAATATAGTTTCCCTTCAACCACCTTAGATAGCAAAGCTACCCTTTTGACAAATCTTAACAAGATATTAACACAAGGTTTACATGAGTCGATGAGAAAATAATGAATAGTTAATAAAAGACATGTATAGATATATAATAATTAGAAAATCATGTCTTAAATACAACGTGGGATCTATCACTTATAATCTCAAAACATGTTTACAACTAGTTTCTAATCCTCCTAGGGTAGCTGTACGTCCTCAAATGCTTCAGTGTTGCCTTCGACCAGTCTAATAGTCTTCAATACCTAGCATGAAATGCCATAAGCTTTGAATGTCCAGTAAAAGCACCCGCACCCTGTCCCTTTTTCCCAATCTAATACACCATTACATTTATAAAAAGCAAGTAATGAAGCATGATGTTCAAGTCAATAACAAGGATTACAAGGTTAGATGTTAGTATTCTAGAGATCCCCAAAAGAGATTTCATCCTCCCAACCACAAGAATTGGACACCAGACTATTCGGAACGCCCCCTTTTGCTGCTTTGTTACAAAACTTTCCTCGGATGCCTACCAATTGTTATATACCACGTAGCGCTAGCCGCAAGGCCTCAAAAGGGATGGCAAAAAGAAAAAGGTTTTATCACCCTGAATCCAACTTTATCCTTCCAAAAAAAGTTTTATCCTCTTAAATGTCCCATCTGGACCCAACCTTATCTCACCAATCAAACCATCGCAAATAGTCAGAATATGTCACGACCCCAACCCGCCCCTAGTAGGATGGTGCCATGATGGCCAGTAATCCGAGATTACCGAAGGCCAGCTTTCAAAATTCACACACAACCAGAGTATACATAAGGGCTTACAAATGCGGAAGCGATAACTTTAAAATACAAATGGTCCATGAGAGCTGTGCATAGATCAAATGGAATGACATACAAGATATGGCTTTACAATTTGACGTTAATCAACAAAATACAAGTTACATCTTGATCAAAAGGCTTCTCGAGCCGACATGTACAAAATACAATGAATACAAGCCAAGAAGCATGATTTTTAAGATTTGTCGACGTAAATACAACATCGCCGACATGAACACAAAACAAAGCCGACATAATCATGAATCCAAAACAAGCTTGCAAACACGTCTAGGCGTCGCCGTCGTCCTGCTCATCACCTACATATATATAGAGAGGGTGAGCTTGGATACTCAATGAATGGTACAAATAATAAAGGTTTTGCATGAACCATAGCCGAAGTTCTTTCAAGACAAAACATGCCAACTATACGAATACTAGCCGAGATCCTTCCAAAACAAACACATCAAAACTTTACAATCAAGGGATGAACCGTATTCATCTAACAAGTCTTACAAGCCTCAAGAGATGCTTACTGGCATCGGCAAAACACAATCAATAGCCTTCCGAACAAACGAATCCACGCGGTAAACCGTCAGTGGCAAAACAAAGGACTGTACGATCCGTAATCGATTAGTCATGGGTACTGCGAAAGTTTATAGTCCTCCAGCACAAGGGACTTGTGTTACTTAGGCCCGTAGCCCTTTTTAACACGATGGTACTGCGAAAGTTTAGAGTCCTCCAGCACGAGGGACTTGTGTTACTTAGGCCCGTAGCCCTTTTTAACACGATGGTCTCTCCAAGAGAGGACCGTATCCTTTTTACACAAGGGTACTGCACAAGTTTAGAGTCCTCCAGTACAAGGGACTTTTATACCTAGTGCTGTGAAAGTTTAGAGTCCTCCAGCACGAGGGACTTTCCAAAGATGACATCAAACAAAGCTTATACTTGATACATCAAAATGTGGCTAATCATTCATGCTTAACAAATACTTTCATCAAACGAAGCAAACAAGACTTATCAAAAAACATAGCTTTATTAAGAATACCACTCACATAGTTCTTCTCGGGTGTAGGCTCAAAGCGAAGATCAAGGGCCTACAATCACATGGCAATCACATTCTCAAAACAAGCTTTATATGCATGCAAATGATCCCGGCATTCTCACCAGATCCAAGTTAATAACAAAGCAAAACATGCTGGGAGTTTAAACATTGCTTTTCGTCTCATGAAAACACACTGGGTACCAACCAGGTCTTTGCCGAGGTCCCACACTTCCTTGCCGAGGTGTGGTCCCGATGACCACATTCAAAAGCAAAGTCGAGAAAACCTGGGTTTCCCTTTGAAGAACATGAAGAACATGATCATGAATAAGATGAATGCAAAGATCATAACTTGTTACAAAATCTGAGATTTCATGCCATGAGTTCAAAAACATGGACCTAGGTACCCATACAAGAAGATCATGCAAGAACAAACACAAAAACATGGTTCTTGTTCCAAACTTTCGGATCAAAACGAGACTTTTCCTCAAGAACACATGAATACTATTTCTCTTTATAAACCAAACTTCAAATCGATGCATGACATGCAAAACAGATCCGATCATGCAATGCAGCTAGATGATCAATAAGAACAACAAGAGTAGGTTAAGATTCTAACCTCAAGACACGAATCTAACGGCTCAAACTCCAAAGATCAAGCTTGGAAGATCTATTCTCACTCAAGAATTCCTCCTTCTCCTCTAGAGCTTCTCTCTCTAAAGACAAAGATTTGAGACAAAATGATTTGTTTCTAGGTCTGCCGGCTGTCTTAACACTCAGCTCGGACACGTGGCACTACCAGGTTGGTTCAACTCAAAAAGGTGACTGATTGATAAGACAAGTCTATGACAAAGCGTATTCAACAAGCTAGATGGCAAGACACATCGGCAAGCAATGATATCGGCTAAAGACAAAACTTCGGCAAAAGGGAAACAAAGACATCGGCTTGGAAGGACGACACCAGACTAAGCTGTGCCACACCTCGGTCTAGGTCATACCTATCCGGGTACAAGATCGCTTAAGTGCAAGGATAAACATCTCGGCCCAGATGATACACATCTCAGCCAATATGCCAGGGTGAAGGTGGAGGTCAACCAAAGTGGTTCCAAGGTAGCTCTAGGTACAAAGGTTCAAAGGTGAACTAGGCTCAAGATGACCTCGGCTACACACCAAGCAAGGAACAAAATCATGCAAAACCACACGTAAACAAAACAAGACAAGACAAGATTTGCAAATACTCCATAACAAGACAAGATCATACATGAATGTATGCAAACATGACTAAGTCAAAGTGAGGGTTGTTACAGAATACGTCCGTTCCATTCTAGGGTTTACGCGATAACTTCTTGCGCAAGACTTAACCTTCAATTAGGGAGCATATCCCATGAATCCATACATAACAAATTATCATCTCTTCATTATCCAAGTGATCGAAAACCCAATACCACCCCAATTAAGGTTTCCGTTGCGTTAGATGCCTTAAAATAAAGTTAGAACAACTTAACAAGATAGTAATATCCACATAAACATGAACATCATCAATTGAAGAAGATAAGGAACATAACCATAACAAATGCAACATCATATCAATACATGATCATGTACAAATAAGCATATTCATGAACACAAAAGCATAAAACACTCATGCAAAACTGAATTTCCAAATTTAGTACCATTTAAAGATTAAAATCAAAAGGGCTATTTCAGATTTTTTCCGAACTCGACCTTCCTATGCTTTGTAGAGATTTAATCTAGTTTTCAGAACATGTTTAAGAAATGGAATATCTTTTCTAGATTTTTAGTTATTTAAGAAACATTCCAACGCTGTCCAGATTTGTCGACCGTTATGAAAATTGGATTTTCTTACAAACCACTCACTCTTTTCAGTGAAACCAATTTTTCCTTGACATAAACTTGAGGTCCAGAAGATTTTTCTACATTTTACTAGAATTTGTGAAAGTTGGCTGCAAAATAGATTTTTGATGCACAATACTCAAAATAAGAAGATTTGTGATAAAATAGGCCAACTATGGGAAAATTTTCACTTCTTTTGTGATGAAAACATATGAAATAATGTATCAATAACTCAAATTTTTAGAGTGATGGTATGCCTCTAAGAAAAATGTGAGATATGGGAAGAAAAAGGTAGTTTTGCATTTATTAAGAGGAAATATGAATAGAAGAAAGATTGAAGCCCAATTCATCTACTTTGAACACATGAACACCATTACAACACATTTGAAAATATGATTTTATATCTCTAAGAATATGTATTTGAAAAGAAAAATCAAAGAGAGAGTTGTGTTGTGGCTTACTTGATTGCCTAGTGAAGTGTTTGCACAATTTCTTCTCTTTTTCCTTTCCTCTACGACCAAAGTTCTCTTTCTCTCTTTTTCTCTCCCTCAACTAGAATGTGTAGTGTGTGAGCGTGTTTGATGTGCAAAATCTAGGGGAGAGTTTCTATTTATAGAAAAAAAAAATTATGGTGGAAGGTCTAAAATGCCCTGGTTGGAATTGATGGAAAGAATTTGTAATTGGTTGGAATGAAATGAAATGGAGGTTGATTGAGAAGGATAATTTTAACATGGAACACGATTTAGTCCTAGTTTGGTCAAGATAGAACTAGATTGAAAATTAGTACAAACACATCTCCACGATTTAGTGATTTAGTCAAAATTTCCTCATGAAATCAAGCATTCAGTGCCAAAAAGTACACAACAAGGAATCCCTCTAGGGTGGCTAGCCACATGATGATGAGTGAGGGGATTATTTTATTTTTTGTGTATAATTTGAAGATATTTTGTGTACAAATTTATTTAAGAAAGGTACAAGTATATATATATTGGTACTAGTTTGGGGCCAACATGTGATTCAAGAAGAATATGAGGGCCAAAATCTTAATTAAGTGTAGTATTTAATTTATTTAAGGTTTGTAAATTTAATTTTGTTAAAGTTTCTTTATTTTGAATTAAACGGCAAATTGTACTGAAAATCGGAAACCTAGGGTTTCTTATATGGAAAATATATTTAGAAAATTAATTTAATTATTATTAGGGTTTTATAAATGGTTCTTGAGTTGCGGGTTCAATCAGGGTTTTCTAGTTTTTGGTTGGCGCGCATGTTTGATTCTATAACTAGAATTGAAGACAAATGAGGATTGGAGGGTCTTTATTGAAATAATTGAAAAGTCAAGGACTTAATAGGTTTTACAAAGGTTAGGGGCCTCACAGGTGCTCTCATCATATGTTAGGTAACAAATCCTACTTCACATCCCTTGAGAAATATGAAGGAGGAATTGTTACCTTTGGAGATGGTGGCACCTCTAGATTCATTGGTAAGGGCTCTATAAGTGTCCTCGATTTTCCTAATCTGGGAAATGTATTGCTTGTTGACAGCCTTAAAGCTAATCTTTTGAGCATTAATCAAATGTGTGACTCATATCATAAGGTATTATTTTCAAAAAATAAATGTGAAATTTCGGACAAAAAGGGAAATACTGTCATGCATGTGGTTCGCACATCTGATAATTACTATGGGAATGTTACTATTAATGATCTCACTTATGGCATCAACGATTAGGTCACATCAATTTCAAAGACCTAACTAAGATAGCCAACAAAGAGAATATGAGAGCAGAGCCCAAAATGGGTAAGTCTGTGAACCAAATGTGTGGGCCATGTCAATTGGGGAAGCAAACTTGAGCCCCTTACAAGAAGGTGAATAGCTTAACAACCAAGTGTCCTCTTGAGCTTGTTCATATAGATCTTATGAGACCTACTCGTACTGACCGCATTGGAAGTAAAATATATATTTTTTTAACTATTGATGATTATTTCTGATTCATATGGGTTAATTTTTGACTAGAAAAATCTGATACGTTTGATACTTTCAACTCTCTAGTCCTTAAAATCCAAAATGAACAGGTGTTCTATCGGGCATATCTTAAGAATCTGAACTGTTCATGGTTGTGAATTTAAGAATAGCTCATTTTCGGATTTTTGTGATATGCATGGCATTATACATGAATTTTCTGCACTTATTACCCCACAACAAAATGGAGTTGTTGAGAGGAAAAACAATGTTGTTTAAGAGATGGCTAGGGTCATACTCCATAGTAAGAAAGTTCCTCCCAAGTTTTGGGCTAAAACCTTAAATAGCGCTGTTTATGTAGTGAATCGTATGTATCTAAGGCTTGGTACATTAAAACTCCATATGAATTGTGGAAAGGGTTGAAACCTAATGTAAACTTTTGGGAGTAAGTGCTATATTTTCAAAGATAAAGAGCCTTTGGGCAAATTTCACTCCTGTATTGATGAAGGTATTTTTCTAGGGTATTCAACTAGAAGTAGAGTCTTTTGTGTCTATAATCTTTGTACTTTATCTATAATGGAATTTGTCAATGTGGCTGTAGATGACACAGGGTCTCCAATAGCATCTCTATGTGAGGAAAAAGATGGTGATCCTCAAAATCTAGATATGGCACCACAAAGTCAAGGAAAAGTTTGAGGCAAAACTCAAGAAGGCGAACAAACACCAACTCCCATGGCAAGCCATAGTCCAAATACTGCACAAAGAGACACCACTACTGCCACTCAGGTCACTACTAGTCCTATCTTGGAGCCATCAACAAGGGTGAAGCTGAATCATCTAACACAAGTGATAGGGAGTGTCTTGGACCGATTGAAAACCTGAAAGCGAATTTGGGAGGAGGTATCTCATATGTTTTATGTTTATGTAATTGAACCTAAGAATGTAAAAATGGCCTTACTAGATGATAGTTGGGACAATGCAATGCATGAAGAATTAGGTTAATTTGAACGTAACAAAGTTTGGACTGTTATCCCTAGACCTAGAGAGATGAATGTGATAGGTACCAAGTGGGTCTTTAAAAATAAATCTGATCAGAATGGTACAGTTGTAAGGAACAAAGCTAGATTGGTTGCTCAAGGTTAAACACAAGTAGAGGGCATTGACTATAATGAGATGTTTGCCCCTGTTGCACGTCTCGAATCTATTCGTATATTACTTATTATAGCATTCTTTCTTGGTTTTAACTTGTTCCAAATGGATTTGAAAAGTGCATTTTTCAATGGGTACTTGAATGACGAAGCCTATGTTAAGCAACCAAAGCGTTTTGAGGACCCTAAGTTTCCAAATCATGTCTACAAGTTAGACAAGGCATTGTATGGGTTGAAACAATCCCCCCCCCCCCTTCTGGCTTGGTATGTGTCAAGACCCTAAACCCACCCCAAACAGGTTGGTGTGGTGACCGGCTAGTAGTCCCTGACTAGCAAAGGCCTACCAAAAAAAAGCAAGTTTGACTCTTCACATAATTAGGGAAAAATTAACTAATTGAGTGCAAAAGCCTTTAAATTTCTTATATTGAGTCCATTTGGAACATCCATTCGAAACAGTGTATATCGATATGAAATGAAAGCATACATTCTTCTTGAATTATTAACTATACTATTACATGACCAAATAATAAAGTACATTAATTGTAACATAACTTTACAAATCCGGTGCAAGCATATAAACCAGCTTCTAACTAAACTTTTCCTTGGTGCTTGAACTCTTCATCACCTACACATATTGTAGACACCCCATTTTTGACCGTCCTCAAGACTTGGACGTCACCGTTTGAACACTCGGTGATCATCCATGTTTGTGTTCATCTTGAGTTCCCGGAGGTCTCGGCCACGCGCCTTGCCTCAGGATCTCTCGACTCGACTGTTTTGTGTCTGGTTTTGCACCAAACACTTGTGTTTTTGCTTTTGAGGAGCAGGGAATGGCTTGTTGGCCATCCTCACACCTCACCGGCCATGGCATGAGGCTACCGGCCATTGGTTTGTTGCCATCGGCCAAATGTTTGGCCGACCGGCACTCTTTGTGGTCGATCGGCCATCTTTTTTGGTCAAATAGCATTTTTGGCTGGCCGATCACTGTGCATCTGCTTTTGCAGATATTTTTATGCCAGCTGTGCTAGCTGGCATGCACCTTTGCCCTCCTCCATACACGTGTATGGAGGGATTTCACTCTTGCCAAGCTTGTTTTGTAAGCTTTGCAAGAGTGATCTTCTATAAAGAGGAGGCCTCTCCTCCCTCCTCTAAGGTTACAAAAAAAGCTGAGAGGAGCTCTGGTTCTAGGGTTAGCATAGTGTATCTATTCTATCTCTATTTCTCCATCTCTTTTGCTCTAAGTATGTGTTTATCCTTAGTTTTGCACTAGGACACCTACCATCACACCTTACCTTGGTTACTGAGGCATTAGGGGGTTCTCCTTGAAGTTCTTGAGCTGGTTTGGAGCTAAGAAAGCTGCTGGAGTGATCCTTGTGAAGAAGGTCTTCAAGGGTAATATTCTTGCCCTTTTTACCCCATTTTTGCATAGTCCTTTTGCCTATCTTGCAACTATTTTTAGACTTTTTATATAACTAATAAAATTCTTTTTTTTCAGTGCTTTAAATAGTTGTTTGAGGGTGTTTTTTTATTTGGGGTTGTTTGACCCCTCTTAGTCCTTGTTTGGCCCCCATTTTGTGCATTTTTGGTGAGCTCCGGGACCACCTTTTTTTGGCCTCCTCACCACTGAAATCTTGAGGGATTTCAGTGGTGAGGATGGTGGTTTAAGGTCCCAAGAAGGAGAGGACCCCCCCTCTCCTTGTTGTCTTCAATTTGTGCCATTTAAGCCTCATGTGTGAGCACCATTTTTGAGACCATGTTGGCCATGTTTCAGTAGGTATTTGGTAGTATTTTGCCATGTTTTACCTCTGTTCTTACTTGGTTTAGACACACCATGCATGCCTTGCATACATGTCTTGTAATGCCATGTTTTAGCCTTAACATGCTTTGTGCTTTGAGCTTTATTCTAGCATGTTTTTGGCCAAGCTTTGTGAAGCTTTTGTACTTGTTTTAGCATGCTAAAGGTCTGTTTTTGGTCATTTGGGTCATCCATGCTTTGCTTTGTATAGCTACCATGTAATCCCCCTTGTATGCCTTGAGCATTGACCCCTCTAGCATGCCATCCTTGCTTTGTTTCAGTGGTTTGGAACCACTTGCCATGTCATTTCAGTCCATTTAGCATGCTTGTATGCTTGCATTTGGTGTTCTTTTAAAGCCTTAAAGGGTTGGTGTTTCATGCTCCATGTTTGTGCCTTCATGTATGCCATCATGTTTAGGCCTCTAGGATGCCATGTCATTGTGTTTTTGGCTTTGTTTCAGCATGCTAAAACTCTAATTTTGGTCATTCAATTCATGCTATGTTTGGTTTTGTTAAGGGTAGTTCAATACCTCTTTGGTGAGCCTTAGACCTCGGACTTTGCTTGCATGCTTTGATTGCCTTGTTTAGATTGATTTGGCATCATTTTATAACATGATTTCAGAGTTTATAATGCATGCCATATGTCCATGTTATCCTCTTTTAAGTGTGCTCAAAAGTTGCTCTATATGCCTAAGTGTTGGACCTTGTATGCATGCATGTTTGTATGTGTTTTGGCCTTCATTTCTATGGCTTTTGGCCACTGTTTTGGGCCTAGTTAAGAGCTGCCCAAATTAGTCTAAGTCCACTCTTTACATGTTGTTACATGTCTTACACTTTGCATGTTGTGATTGCATCATGTCTTCCATGTCCATTAGCCTTGTATGTTGTTGCATACTTGGCCCATCACATGCTTGTTTGTGTGCTTCAACATCCGTATTACATCTTGTATGCTTGTTGGTTAGCATTGATGCTTCATGCCTTGTGTGCTTGTTTGCATTGTCATGTTGCATACTAGCTCACATGCCTAGGTTGCATGGCATTGGCATGCATGATTTGCCTATTGAATTGAGTATGATAGAGGTTGAGCTCATTGTTTGTTTGTGTGCATTTCATCCCACATTGAAAATGCATACTTGGTTCTTGGGGCCATCACACATTGAAATGAGCGATTGGTGGTCCGAGAATCAAGGAACATACCCCTTTGAGTCACAAACATGATAAGGGATGTGTTGGTGCAAACATTGCTTGAAATGCATTGCCAAGCCTTGTTTTGCCCTCTGCTGCTGTCAAAACAGGTTCTGCAGGAAGCTTTGGCCGGTCGACTACACCAAGTGCCGACCGACCAATTATTGATGGCCTAGAGCTCAACAAATGGTCGATGACCACCCTGCCATGGCCAGTGACCATTCCCCCTGCCCTGTGGTGTTCCACAATGTCCATAGAGTGTTCCTTGGGAATTGTGCCATTTTTAGAGGAGCAGAGCAGGGAAAACAGAGGCAACTTGTGCATGGTGTCGGATTTCTGAGCGAAACCGAGCATGTATGCATTGGACCCTCTTCCCGAGGCTGATTTTTACTGCTTAATTAGCTTATTTAATTTGCTTAACTAGTTAATTGTCTGTAATATTTAATTAGCTTGATAGTTAGTTAAATTGTATTATTCTTTCGGTCCCTCCGAGTGAGGGCAAATTTGTAATAAGTGTGGGTGCGTATGTGCATGTCTTCCAACCCCCATTTCTTTCTCCTTTTACTTACCTGCTTTGATGGTTAGTACTAGAGCATATTTAATTTGGCATCCTTATGGTATGCATGCGTGCATCATTCATCCGTATTGCATGTACCGGGCTCGGCGCATCATACTAACTGCATAGTATTTCAAATCAAACTTGAATACATGTTATCTGTCGCATCTCACATGCCATTCATAGATTAGCCGAGCCTATTCTAGTGACATTTTGTATGCGACGCATTAGCCACCTTAAGATGGACTAGGATCATGCATGATTACTAACTAGTTCACTGTTTTGGCATGGAGTACGATGTAAGTATTTACGCTTTAGCATCTCGCATGAGTGTGAATGTTAACACGACAGCATGCTTACCATGTGGCTATATGCTTATGTGATATAACTGCATGAATGCCTGTGGGTGAAGGTTGGATTGTTTGAATTGGGATAATTCATCGAAATCCGTATTTTAGCCTACTCGTGAGTAGCAAAATTCAAACCATTTTCCAAACAAACGGAAATGCGATGCTTTGTTCCGACTTAGGCAATTTATTCTATACTTGTTTTGTTGTGCGCATCACATAGTAATGCTAGGCTAACAACCGGTTTAAGGGCATATAAAGTTTTCAAAATTAGATATCATGGTTAGTAGAGGCCGATCTTCGGATCGAGCGAGAGGGGGTGCTCATAGCTGACCTTCCCCAATCGTACCCAAGTTCCCGAGCCCAGGTAACTTCGGTGATGACGGACACGTGGCCTTAGGCAAACGAGTCAGGGTTTCCTAAATTCCCCAAAATAAAATATTTAGGTGGCGACCCTGTATCTGGCAAAGCAGTCCATGTTTGGCACTTCTTTACAAAAATCTATTTTCCAAAACGATTTGCCGGATTTGGACTCTTTGATTCAGATTAAGAACCGATACAAATCGAGTCTGAACTGTGGCGTGAGGCCCCATGCAGGCGCATCCACACATATATATATGGGAGAGGGGCAAGCAAAAGCTTAGTGAATAGCAATATAGTACAGTGGTTAATGAATGAACATTGAGGAATTTCATTAAAATCAAACACAAGCTCATTTTGAATATAGCATAATTTTCATATGTTATCAAAACATAACTTGCATACATTTATATAGCGATGGACATTCCTAAAAACATGGCAAGTGATCCACAGCAGGTGGCAAGGAGCTCAGTTAGTACAAGAGTTGTTGTCATGATTCCCAATAACTGGCATAATTCAAGATGTCATCACATTACTTGATACAAAAGTTTATGGTGTTCATTCATAACAAACAAATAATATTGTGATGATCGGGTGCACTACTCATTTCGTTTTCCCTCGTTTAACTTTGGGTTAGTCATGTTCGGGTGTCGGTTTGACTTGGAACCTGGTTAATCGTTTCGGTTTGTTGTGTTCGGAAGTTTTTCTCAAAACTTTGTTCTTGTTTGTGCGGTGTTGAATTTCACTTGTTTCAAAGGGTAAGGGTTCGGTCCGGAGTGCCAGGGTTTGAGCAAGGGCCGCACGTGTGGGACCTTGGGCCGCACGTGTGGGAATCTGAGAAATTCTGACTTGCACACTGCATTATATACAGGTGCGGGAGGAGGTGCGGATTGGGAGGATCGCACGTGCGGGGATGAGGGCCGCACGTGCAGGAAGCACGCTCTGCACGTGCGGGGGTAAGTACCGCACGTGCGGGATGGGCTGAGTCCAAAAAATCCAGCTTTTCTTTCTTCTCGGGCTGTGTGTATATCACTTTGTATATCCCTCTCTCTCTAAAAACCCTTTTCTCCTCCTCTCTACATTTCCTACACCAAACAAGATCAAAACTTTAATTTCCCTTGATCCATTAGAGTTTTTCCCTTTGTCCCTTTATTAAAGTTGAAGAGCTCCTCAAGAGTTACATTGTGTGCGGTGAAGATCGGGATTCGTCACCGTTGATTTTTGGAGATTTCATTTCTTTCTCTCCAAGAACTTTAGGTAGGGATTTTTCTTAGAGTTATATATATGTGGGAGCCGAATAATAGAGGACTCAGATAGGCCGAGTACATATTTACAAAATCAGGATATATATTATATTCGCCTGTCTCTTACGTTCTAGGTGCCGAGTAGCCTAATTGGCCATAAAGCCAGTTGAGCGGTGGGCTAAATAGAAGTAGGAATACAACAAATGGAAGGCCGAATGAACAATCACATGATGGATTAAGAGTGGGCCATACCTTGAGGACCAGAGGCGTATATAAGTAGAAGAACAGCAACCAAAAAGAGGTATGTGAGAAAAAACTTAAAAACTTAACTTACAAGCAACCAAGAGAGTATACACTGACTTATTCGTCGGAGTGCTAATACCGGCACCCCCGACCGGAGTGTTTATTCCTTTTTAGGTGGCTAGCTGAGGATCACGAGCGTCCTGTAGGATCCAAAGAGTATTTCTGAACCACTTCTCCACAATTGGCACCATCTGTGGGAATACTCAACTACATCCATGGAGGGCATAACGGAAGATCCTCCAATAGTCACTGACGAAACCACACCGAGAGATGACCTCACTCCAAAAAACATGCTGGGACCAGAGAATATCGCTGTAAGATGTGCCTTGAACTTCAATTTAGTTGCCCAGAGCTCACCCTCAACTTCAGCACATGAGACAATGCAACTGATCATGGAATAGGCGAAGCAAAACGAACAGAGGTTGGAAAACATAATCGCTGAGAATCAGTGCCTCCGTCAGGATTTGGCCTTGGAAGTGGAAAAATCCAAACAAGCTACAAGCTAAGATCCAGGACGACCTCTGAGAGAAAATGGTCAATGACCTCGAGTTCGAAGATAAGATAGTGACAGTGATTCTGACTCATTATCGCCAGAACCCAAAAGGAAGGAACGAGTCGAAACCACCAGTTCCTCTAAAGAGAGTCTGCGTGCATGCCATAAGCGAAGACGAAATGGTTCATATGAAGAGGACCAGCATAATCCCTTTGTGCGACGGATCGCAAAGGCAGTACTACCCAAAAAGTTTAAAGCCCCATCATTCACCCTGTACGACGGGAAATCAGACCACACTGATCACATCTGCCATTATAAGCAAGCTATGATGTTGCATGCGGACGACGAGGCCCTCATATGCCGAATATTTCCGAGCAGTTTGGGACCATTGGCCGTCAGATCGTATTATAAATTGGAACCGGCATCGATTAAGAGCTTCCATCAACTCCAAAAATCCTTCAGGGCAAGGTTCATCACCACTGAGGTACAGCCAAAGCAGGTTGATTCTCTCTAGGCAATGCAAATCCAACCAGGGGAAACCTTACGAGTGTATTCGGCGCACTAATGGGAATGTTTTAATCTCATAGATGATGCCTGCAATGATTCCATGGCCATCACCGCCTTTAAAATGGGATTGCATCCTGATAGTGCCCTCCGCAATTCCTTGACCAGAAGACCGCCCAAAACAGTATGGTCGTTAATGAAGAAAGTCGAGGAATATTGCAAAGTTGAAGATGACGCATTGTGGGTCAAAGCCGGGCACAAGGCCAGCAAGACGGCCCCATCTGGAATCGTTCAGCCGATAAATTCTGTACCGTCACAGAGCCTTGAACCACGAAGTTGGGCTAAACGAGACAAGAGGCGAGATTCGCGCCGATCAAATGACTAATGCTCCCACCAAGCTAATGAACAACTTCAAGTGGATAGCAGGCGCACAAGGCACGTGGACAAGAAATATACGGAGTTGTCGGAGCCGATCAGCACGGTTATGACTAAAGTTCAATATCTGCCGTTCTTCAAATGGCCGCCCAAGATGGTGGGACCTCCCGACACGAGGAGACAGGATAGGCGGTGCGAATATCACAAAGATCACGGTTATGATACCGACAATTGCTATGCCTTGAAAGATCACCTTGAGGAGTTGGTACAAGACAGTTGGCTCTAGCAACACGTCCAAAAGAACAATTCAACCAAAACAGTTGCTCTACAGTAGAATTCACCTCCGCTCGACGTAATCCATATGATATACAGCTTGCCGACGGCCTCTGCCGTACATACAATTCAGTCGCATCCTAGCCCCCAAAAGCAATTCACTCCTGCAAAACGGCCCCATGAAGCTGCGAGCATTGCTTTTGATGATTCAAATTTGGCCGGCGTAACACTTCCCCACATTGATCCCTTGGTCATCGTGCTACACGTAAACCGATTCATCGTCAAGCGTGTACTCATTGATCAGGGGAGCACTTTAGAAGTTATGTATTACAAGACGTTCGTCAAACTCGGCTTCCCTTAGTTGGACCTATCTCCAGCTCCTTATCCATTATTCGGCTTCAATGTTAATCCAGAAAAACCGTTGGGCAAAATCACACTACCAGCTTGGGCGGGCTCCCGGTCAGTGAATGTAGAGTTTTTGGTTGTCAAGCTGCCTTCGCCGTATAATCTTATCATGGGAAGAACTTGGCTACATACCATGCAGGCCGTGCCTAGCACATATCACCAACTACTTCGCTTTCCTACTGAATGCAGCATGGAGCAAATTCGAGGCTCCCAAAAATCGGCACAGACATGTTATTTTCTTGCCGCAAAGACACCAAGAGAGCTGGAAGTGAATTCTATCAAGGTGTCGGATCGAGAAAGCCTCGACGATGTTGGGCGGCTCCCAAGTGAAAAGGCAACGGAAGCCTTGGATCGAGTTGAAATTGACGGGAATTCTGGCAGGTTCTTCATGGTCGGCGCCTCCCTGAATCAAGCCGACAGGCAGCAGCTAATTTCCTTCTTGCTTGGCAACCTTGATGTATTTGCATGGACACCGTATGAGATGCCGGGTGTGGATCCATCTGTTTCGTAGCACCATTTGAATGTTGACCCCAAATACAAGCCGATTATTCAGAAAAGCCGGCGATCAGCCACAGAACATACCACCGCCGTTGTTGAAGAAGTTGACCGGTTGCTTGATGCCAGGACAATCCGTGAAATGACCTATCCTACATGGATGTCGAATACTGTGGTTGTAAAGAAGAAAAATGGCACTTGGCGTGTTTGTGTGGATTTCACGGATTTAAACAAGGTCTGTCCTAAGGACTGCTTTCCCCTCCCGAGAATAGACCAGCTCGTAGATGCCACAACACATCATCAATGAATGAGCTTCCTGGATGCCTACAGAGGCTACCATCAAATTGCCATGCATCCGGAGGACCAAGATAAAACTGCATTCCTCACCCCAAGTGGAACCTATTGCTACAAGGTTATGCCTTTCGGGCTGAAGAATCTTGGGGCAACTTACCAAAGATTAGTCACTGCCATGTTTAAGAAGCAGCTCGGCTGTACTATGGAAGTCTACATTGACGATATGGTGGTCAAGCCCAAAGAAGAGAAAACTCATCTAGCTGACCTGGAAGAAACATTCAGCATTCTACGCAAGTACAAAATGAAGTTGAACGCTTCCAAGTGTGCTTTTGGGATCAGATCCGACGAATTCCTTGGCTACATTGTTAACCACCGCGGAATCGAAGCCAACCTGAGGCAAATCACAACAATTTTAGAACTCGGCTCTCCCCGGTCGGTCAAGGAGGTTCAAAAGTTGATGGGGATGCCCGCGCACTCAACAAGTTCATCAGTCATTCCACAGATCGCTGCCGACAATTCTTTCATACCCTCCGCCAGGGTAAAGCTTTTGAATGGACCTCTGAGTGCGAAGCCGCTTTGAACGGTTTGAAGACCTACCTCCGATCAGTCCCACTTTTGACAACACCTTCGACAGGTGATCCGCTCGTTTTATATCTGGCAGTTTCCGACCGGGCCGTCAGCGCTGTACTAAGAAAAGAAGAACTTGGGGAGCAGTGGCCAGTCTATTATGTGAGCAAAGCAATGGTTGATGCTGAAACACGTTACCTTCCATTGGAGAAACTTATCCTTGCACTCGTCATGGCAGCAAGAAAACTGATGCATTACTTTCAGGGGCATATCATTGGGGTACTAATGGACTATCCCCTTCGATCAGTACTTCGTAGTATGGAACATCGGGGCGCGTCTCAAAATGGGCTCTCAAGCTCAGCCAGTATGATATTCAATTTCTGCCTAGAACTTCAATCAAGGGGCAAGTGCTCACTGACTTTGTAGCCGAATTCATTGGATGCCTTGCCGACTTTAAGTTTGACTAAATTCAACCTAAGCCGAATTGGAGAATTTACGTAGGGGACATTTGGCAGTTGTATTGTGATAGATCATCCAACCAACAGGGCAGTGGGGCCGGAGTAGTGATCATGGCTCCCGACGGAGCAATAATCGAGCAGGGTGTCAAACTCGGCTTCGAAGCATCGAACAATGAGGCCGAATATGAAGCCCTGCTAACCAGCTTACGGAATGCACATCTCCTGGGTGCTCGGCATTTGCTTATATTTTGCGATTCAAAATTGGTGATCAATCAGCTACAGGGGGAGTACGCAGCCAAAAACGACCGTATGGCAGCTTACATGAAAACAAAAAATTCCTTGCTGGCGAAATTTGACCATCATGAATTGAACCAAATAACTCGTGATCAGAACACACATGCATACACCTTGGCTTGCCTAGCCTCCGCCATTAAGTCAGAGATTAAACGGACAATTGAAGTGGGTTTCGTCCTTAAACCGAGCATTGGCCCTTCAGAGGAAGTCCATATCAATGTCATAGAGTCAGGTCCGAGTTGGATGGACTCCATTGTTGCATTCCTATCTCCCGAACAGCTCCCGTCGAATAAGAAAGAAGCGCACAAGCTGCGAAACAAAGCCCTGCGATACTACTTGGATCCGCAAGAAAAGCTTTACAAAAAATCCCTTTCTGGTCCATACCTAGAATGGGTTCATCCAGATAAAGTCGAGGAACTCCTGACAAAAATACATGAAGGTAGCTGTGGTGCCTATTCTGGCGGGCGCTCTTTGACTCATCGACCTGTGACACATGGGTATTATTGGCCGACAATGAGAGCTGATACCGAGTGTTACGTGAAGAAATGTGAACAGTGCCAGAAGTTTTCTCCTTTAACCCATCTGCCTGTTGAAGAGTTAAGCTCTATAACCAGGCCTTGGCCGTTCGCCCAATGTGGACTTGACATCGTCGGACCATTGCCTCGCGCCTTGGGCAACAAGCGATTTTTGATTGTCGCGACAGATTATTTCACAAAATGGGTAGAAACGGAGGCACTAACGCACATTCGAGATACTGATGTGAAGCATTTTGTATGGAGAAATATCATAATGCAATTTGGCATTCCAAGAGCACTTATTTCAAAAAACGGCACCCAGTTTGATTGCGGTGTCTACCGAGAACTGTGCAGCAAGTATGGTATTCGGCCCTATTTCTCCACCCCGGCTTATCCACAGAGTAATGGCCAAGCTGAAGCCTCCAACAAAGCCATTTTGGATGGCATCAAGAAGAGGCTGGAGAAAGCTAAAGGCAGATGGGTCGAAGAATTGCCGAGTGTGTTGTGGGCTCATCACACTACTCCGAGGCGGTCCACTGGGGAAACACTGTTCGCTTTGTGCTTCGGAATGCAGGCAATCATCCCCTTGGAGATCGGCCTCCGAACCTTGAAATCAAAAGTTTTTTATATGGGCCGAAACGACATGATGCTGGCCTTAGATTTGACTCCGATTGAAGAACAAAGAGACCGTGCCCTTGCATCCATGGCACGGTACCAGTAGCAGCTTGCTAAGTCGTATAATCAACGTGTTTAGCTACGCCCCTATATACCAGGCGAATTGGTCCTGAAGAAAGTGCTTCCAGCTGCCAGGAATCCGGCTGATGGAAAATTGGGTCCTAACTAGGACGGCCCCTATCAGATCGACTCAATCGTGGGAACAGGGGCATATCGGCTCAAAGACATGTCTGGGAGGAGTCTGCCACGCCCTTGGAATTCCACTCATTTGCATAAATTCTACCATTAAACCAACCTATGGGGCATGATACTTGTTTTGAATGATTCACTATGTACAGATTTCACTTTTGCAATGCAAAGTCTCCTATTTTCTCATTGTGAAATTCAGTTCAAAAGTCTTCCGGTTAAGCCTCCAGATTCGCAACGCCCTTCGTGGATATCACGATTGGCCAAGATAAAAAAGCCCCCGAATTCGGAGCCCTATCCGTGCAGGTCACGTTTGGGCCGAATAAGACTCTGGATTCGAAGTGCCCTTCGTAAATATCACGATTGGCTAAGATTAAAAAAAAAAAAAAAGCCTCTGAATTTGGAGTCCCATCCGCGGAGGTCACGTTTGGGTCGAATAAGATTCTGGATTCGGAGCGCCCTTCGTAGATATCACGATTGGCCAAGATAAAAAAGCCTCCGAATTCGGAGCCACATCCATGCAAGTCACGTTTGGGCCGAATAAGACTCCGGATTCAGAGCGCCCTTTGTGGATATCACGATTGGCCAAGATAAAAAAAGCCTCCGAATTCGGAGCCCCATCCGTGCAGCTCACGTTTGGGCCGAATAAGACTCCGGATTCGGAGCGCCCTTCGTGGATATCTAGATTGGCCAAGATAAAAAAGCCTCCAAATTTGGAGCCCCATCCGTGCAGGTCACGTTTGGGCCAAATAAGACTCCGGATTTGGAGCGCCCTTCATGGATATCACGATTGGCCAAGATAAAAAAGCCTCCGAATTCGGATCCCCATCCGTGCAGGTCACGTTTGGGCCGAATAAGACTTCGGATTCGAATCGCCCTTCATGGATATCACAATTGGCCAGGATAAAAAAGCCTCCGAGTTCGGAGCCCCATCCGTGCAGGTCACGTTTGGACCGAATAAGACTCCGGATTCGGAGCACCCTTTGTAGATATCACGATTGGCCAAGATAAAAGAGCCTCCGGATTCAGAGCCCCATCCGTGCAGGTCACGTTTGGGCCGAATAAGACTCCGGATTCGGAGCGCCTTTCGTGGATATCACGATTGGTGAAGGTAAAAAGCCTCCAAGTTTGGAGTCCTAATAGTGTAGCTTTTGAGCCGAATGAGTCTCCGGATTCGGAGCGCTCTTCGTAGGACTCACGACTGGCCCAGGTAAAAGTCATCGATTCAATGCGCTTCTCGTGAATATTACGATTAAAAAACACGCGTAGTTGGCGAAAGTTGAAACATGCAAGCATTTAAAATGAAATGTTTCATTACATTATCCCACTGGCTCAGAATGTATAAACATAAATTGAAACATGTAAACATTTGAAATAGGGTGTTTTATTAAGTTAACTAATAAATACATAATTTGCTCCCAATTTGTGTTGGAGCGTTTACAATATCTAGTTTAAATCGACATCTCCCTCATCATCACTCTTCTCAACTTCGAAGGCCGCAAAGGGAAAATGATGACCCTGATATAGAGGCGACGCCGAATCAACGGCTGCTGCCCAGAGAACGTTCGAGGCCTGAAGTGCCTTGATCCACCCATGCTTGAATCCACAATTCTCACATCGGCGAACCTCCTCGACGAGTTTTTCCTTGGTCTTGTCTATCCTGACCTTTCGGCCATCGTGGAAGCCTTTTTCGTGAGCCCTAGCCTTGGCAGCCTCAACTGCAAACATGCTAGCTGTATCTCGATCAGCAAGCACATGACTTATTAGCTGTTGGGTCATCCTTTCTTCCACGATCAGGTTAGATTTGCCGGCCTATTGTGCCTCGGCAGTCTTGACCTCTCTTAGTTCGTGCCCAGCCTTCTCTACACGAGCTTCTAAGCTTCGAATGCGTTTGTCTCTCTGCCCTATATCCCACCGTGCGGCACATAGACGCATGTCGATTTGATAGGCGGTGTACAGCCTCTTCACCGCCCCATGGATGCCTTCCTGAAACACTTCGAAATCCTTTTGACCGACCATCGACTGCTGGACTTATGGTGGAAAAATCTGTCGAGCAAACTCGACTGCCACATTTGGGTCGTGAACGATTGAATCCGCTTTCGTCATCAGTTTGTTCCTCACAAAGACCACGAAACTCAACGGGCGTGGTGTCATGCCGGATTTTCCTTCGGAGCGCGGTTGAGGGGATTTGCCGCATTGCTGCTTTTCCCTTTGGATGACCTACTTTGACGACGAGGGGACTGGCGTCTCTCTCACTCCCTCAACGCCCTACTACTCGTGCGCATAGGCCTCGCCACTTCGATTCATCTCTGCGTCCAATTCACCCAATGTCCTCCCTCTCCTCTGCGGTGGAAGAATAGTCTATTTGACATTCGCACTTATCTAACCTCCTCAACAAACTGGGTTTGGTTATTGAGTCTGAGCACACTAATGGGACCTACGCGCATGAAGCACTCACCCCATTTATTTTTTATGGGTGCAGCACCCCCGAGGCAATCTCATTAATGATAAACTTCAAAAGCCTTACGCCATGAACTAAAAGTATCCGGCGTTCCAGTTCAAGCATTGGCTGGGGCAGGAATCTAATCGGCCAAATATCTAAGCTAGAGCTGATCTACTCATGTGCAACAGCCACTCCATGAACTAATAGCATTCGGCCTTCCAGTTCATGCTTTGGCTGGGGCAAGGGCAGATTCATCAATCTATTCGGCGTAACTATTAGAGCTCAACCAAGTTTCCATCGTGCCCCAGCAAGTCCCTGAACTGCCGTTTTTAGGCTGACTGGTTCATTAACTTGTTGGGGCAAGGACAGATTTATCAATCTATTCGGTGTAACTATCAGACCTCAGCCGAATTTCCATTATGCCCTAGCAAATCCCTGAACTGCCGTTTTTAGGCTGACTGGGTCATTAACTTGCTGGGGCAAGGGCAGCTTCATCAATCTATTCAGCGTAACTATCAGAGCTCAGCCGAATTTCCATTGTGCCCCAGCAAATCCCTGAACTGCCGTTTTTAGGCTGACTGGGTCATTAACTTGTAGGGGCAAGGGCAGATTCATCAATCTATTCGGCTTAACTATCAGAGCTCAGCGGAATTGCCATTATGTCCCAGTAAACTCCTGAACTGCCATTTTTAGGCAATCTATTCGGCGTAACTATCAGAGCTCAGCTGAGTTTCCATTGTGCCCCAGCAAATCCCTGAACTGCCGTTTTTAGGCTGACTGGGTTATTAACTTGCTGGGCCAAGGGCAGATTCATCAATCTATTCGGCTTAACTATCAAAGCTCAGACGAATTGCCATTGTGCTCCAGCAAACTCCTGAATTGTTGTTTTTAGGAAATCTATTCGGCGTAACTATCAGAGCTCAGTCGAGTTTCCATCGTGCCCCAGCAAATCCCTGAACTGCCATTTTTAGGCTGACTGGTTCATTAACTTGCTGGGGCAAAGGCAGATTCATCAATCTATTCGGCATAACTATCAGAGCTCAGCCAAATTTCCATTGTGCCCCAACAAATCCCTGAACTACCGTTTTTAGGCTGACTGGTTCATTAACTTGTTGGGGCAACGGCATATTCACTAATATATTCGACTAAGTTGCAGCACTTTACAGTTATGTTTAATTTGATAGCTTGTTCGATTCATTTCATGATTTTACATCTCACTTAGCTGCTAACAAGCACATAAACTGAGCACAAATAGCAAAAATAATTTTCATTCGTAAATTGAGCACAGTTAGAATTCATTTTACAAATGAAAACTGCTCTATATCAACTTCTCACAACAATGAACAACCAAAAACCTAATACATTTAGTAAAACCTACATATGCTTAATTCCAAAAACAAAATGGAAAATATTCAACTCAGTCTTCGGGGTCAGACTCCAGCGGCTCAACGTCTACCTACTCGTACGGAATTGGTTGTTCCGATACCACGTTAGCAGCAGCTAAGGATTTGAGCCAGCCGTGTTTGAACCCCCTATTTTTGAATTTCGGCACTTCTTCTATGTAGTCTGTCGGGGCCGCATCCTTGCCAGCCTTGAACGACTCGAAAAGTGCAGACTCGATGTTTGCCTTTGCCCGCTTCGACTCTTCCAGGTCAGCCTCCAGCTTGGCAATCATCTCGTTGCCCAATCTGAGCGCTTCTTCATTCGTTTTCGCCCTTTCCTCAGTGGCCACTTTCAGTTCGTCAGCAATCTTGGCCTTATTTGCTTCGGCATCGGCCCTAGCTCTCTCTACCGCCGCTTTCGCAGCCTCAAACTCGGCTCGAAGAGAGGCCTCAGCTGTCTTCCCCTTCTCGATTTCCAACTCGGATGTAAGAAAGTCGATTTATTTGATAACGTCGTGTTGGCGACATCCAATCTCGGCTATCCTCCCCGCCGCCTACAAAACAAAAGATCAGTAGGCTAATATAGAAACACTCTTTTGGTTAGCCTTGTAAAACTATAAAGGATCACGTACCAATATCGCCGATTGAGCGGCCAACGCGATGGCCAGAAGATCGGCCTCTGCCCTAAAAGTTGCTCTGTCAGCCAGTAGAGAAATGGAGGAAGCCAAGCTCAAAGCCACAACTGGGTCTCTTATAGTCGATGCATCGGAGCCAACCGACATGTTTTTTATCCTTGGCAGTACTATGAATGGCACAACGAAGTCCAATTCTTCCAAGCATGGCTGTTTGTCCACTAGGTCTTCCGAATAAATGGCTTCGTGTTCGGCTGGGCGTTTTTCACCCCTGTGCTCCGTCACTTGACCCTCCTATTCATCGACACAACAGGTTCCATTTCGGCCACTTCATTCTGGACACCTCTTCAACGGGAACAGGTAGAGGAGTTTCTTCTCTAACGACAGGTGGAGGGGTGGAGGTTGGTTTCACTCGGCTTCAGTCCTTTTCCGGGCAGCCATCCTCTCGGAGTTTTTTCGATTAGCCAATTGGCTGAGCGACTCGCCGGCCATGCTATCAGGGTAAGAGCTGGGTAAGTCCCCTAAGTTTGTAAAAATATCTTCGAATGCGACGTCCCCTTGGCCTGAGGTGGACAGAGGGTAAGACGAATTGAGTCCGGCTTCCTCAAAGGCCGAATTAAGAGCTCTGTCTACCTCGACTTCCAACTAGTTCAGGTCCTTGGCGACCAGATCGGCTGCTTGTTCTTCCTCGTGTTCCGAATTGGAGGTTTCTAAACCAATCTCCTTTATGTTTTTGAAGTTGGGGAAGATAAGGGCTGTAAGATGATCCTCACTTCTCAGAATTGGAATGTGGTCTACCATCGAAACGTTGCGTAAGACGGCGTGTATCACAAGAGAATATGGGCCGCCCTCCCTTGCTTCTGAAGGTTTGAACGGCCAACGAACTATAGAGTGACTTTAATTTCCGCAAGTACAGCGTCGTCGGTTGAAACCAATACTTTCTTCAAATCGTTACCCACATAAACAAAAAGGTAATACATGGAAGGAAAGCCGAATACATATAAGGTAATAAGAGAAACTAGAGTGAGCTATATGGCCACCTGGTTCGCCTTTTCTCCTTGGCACGGGATCTAGGAGATCTTCACCCTCGCTGAATTCCCAATTACCTCGGACAACGACCATCACGTCATCAACATGCTTGCTAGAGCTGGCAAGCATAGTCACTAGGTGATGATCCGTATCCTTGGCCTTGAGAACATAGCGTCCTAGCCGGCCAGTAGAATTGGCTAAGGCATAACAATGCCGAATAGCAGGTATACCTAGATTAATCCTAAGACGACGGTTCAACTCTATAATCCCCATTATGATGTAGAAAAAGTTCATGTTAGGCTGGGAAGGAATTAGACCCTGGTGTCGAAGGACGGCCCTTAAAAATGGATGGAGGGAAAAATGGACTCCGTCCTCAACAATCGATAGGAGAGAAAAAATGATTGTACTCTCATCGGTCCTCTCCATATCAGTGGTGTTGTCTGCCACGAGCGACAGATGGACGTCATCGGGGATGGAATAGTGGCATCGAAAGCCAGAAACTCGATCCGCAGAAAGAAGATCTTTCAAATTTTTTGCCATCCTAACAAGCCTAAGGGTTATGCAAAACTAAAAGTAAATAAGGAAATGATATTGGGAGTGAAGGAGAAGAAAACTTATGAGAAGCAGAAGGGATAATGAAAACAGGAGGAAGTTGCAGAGGTTGCGAAGTGAAGGAGTTGTACTAGAAGGCAAACCAGAAACTTGAATATTCAAACATACATTCGAGAGACAAAATTTTAAATCACATTAAATAGAGGAATCGTACAAGGGGGCGGGAACTTGTAATGATGACCAAAAAAAGACGTGTGCGTTCTGACACACGTTGGAATGAGGTTAACCGCCAAATTTTTGACTATCCAAATTCAAAACCAAACACGCAGACTAACTGGAGTTAGTGGGGTGTTTGGGGGGCAATTGTGGGAGCCGAATAATAGAGGACTCAGATAGGCCGAGTACATATTTACAAAATCAGGATATATATTATATTCGCCCATCTCTTACGTTCTAGGTGCCAAGTAGCCTAATCGGCCATAAAGCCAGTTGAGCGGAGGGCCGAATAGAAGTAGGAATACAACAAATGGAAGGCCGAATGAACAATCACACGACGGATTAAGAGCGGGCCATACCCTGAGGACCAGAGGCATATATAAGTAGAAGAACAGCAACCAAAAAGAGGTATGTGAGAAAAAACTTAAAAACTTAACTTACAAGCAACCAAGAGAGTATACACTGACTTATCCGTCGGAGTGCTAATACTAGCACCCCCGACCGGAGTGTTCATTCCTTTTTAGGTGGCTAGCTGAGGATCACGAGCATCCTACAGGATCCAAAGAGTATTTCCGAACCACTTCTCCACAACATATATTTTTGCAAGTTTTGGTTAATTTCGAGATTTCCTCTTTAATTGTTTTGAAAAAATTGGTTTTTGGCTCTAAAAGTTGGTGGTTTTGTAAGAAGAGTTCATCTTTTGTTTCTTTTAAAAAAGATTTTCTTGAATAGATGAATCAATTGACTTAAGAATGATGTTTTTTGTGAGGTTTTACCAAGAAATGAAGAAATGTCTAGTTTTGGTGAAAAACCTAGAAATTAGGGGTTTTGGAAAATGTTGAGAATTTATGGATTTTCTTGGGTTAAATGAGGGAGTGAGTGGAAATTTCATATTGTTGTTTGCAAATTTGGCAACTTCTTGATGTATGAGGATTTGGAGACCTTACTTAAATTTATTGTTAGATGCATATACATATGTAGTTATGAAATGGCAAATTGTTGAGTTCCATGAAATATGAGAATTGTGATTTTTGGAAGTTGATGTTCAAAACATTGCATATAGTCTTGAAATGACTAAATTGTTGAGAATTGTACAAGATGAGAAAATGTTGCTATGTGTTGATAGATTTAATTGAACATATGGTTATTTTGTGAAATAACATTGAAGGGAGGAAAATGGGAAATGTGGTTATTATAGTATTATTGTTGAGATACTTAAAAATGGAGAAGTGTTATGAGGCATTGATAATTATTGCATTACATACTCATTCAATTGATTATTATACTTTTTGAATTGAGTTTGGAAACATTTACATTGAGAAAAGAATATTTTGAAATGAGAATTATTGAAATGTTTTGGGATAAATACGTTGGTAAGTCCAGATAGGAGGTGTAGATGAGATTGATTAAGTTAGCCTGGGTGTCCGGGTTGAAAGACTAAAAACACGCGCGGAGGAGGTAAAGTGGGGTTTGGTAGTGCTAGTTAAGCCTACTTGTAGACACCAACCTAGGGATTACTTGAGTCATATTTACCACCCCATTGAATTAAATTGTAAATTTCTAAACTGTAGAGATTTCAAGTTGTTATTGAACATGGTGGTTTTCAAAAGATGTAAATATAATCTTCTTTTAAAAAGGCCATAGCATGGCATGTGCATTTCATATTGGGAATCTTCCATAAATGTATATACTTTGTTAAGAATTCTCTACTGGGCTTTAAGCTCATCCCTATGGGATTTTGGTGCAAGAAAAGATGTGGTGATCCTGCCGAATTAAACGCGTGGATGTATTTTATGGAGAGCAATGACTCTTATTTTGTTACGGTTCATTTTGTAAGCCACAGGCAATAAATGTATGAGTTCGTGATACCGTTTTTGTGTAGCCAGGCTTAAGCCTTGGAATTTGTAAGCCCTTGAGGGCATTACAGTTACATTAGAATCTAAGGTCCTACATGCTATAGATTCATGTATTTGATATCACTGAATGTATAATTCGCATGTGGGACTATTTTGTACAAACCTTATTGGTTAATGATGTAATGGTTGAGGAATTGCATCCTTTCTCATAATGAACATTGTTTGTTGTACTCATAAGATGTTATAAATTTTTGGGGCATTACAAATATAATCTCTTAAACATATTATATGTTTGCGTTTCGAATCATTGCTTTAAGAACATAACTTTACTGTACTACTACTCACAAATGGCTCCGAGAATGAGGGTGTAACTTCTTCAAAGCTTGAACAACAAAACAAGAGCAAAGCATTGAAATCCCTAACGCTTACGTGTACATATAACAAATTGATTGTCCAATTACTTGGTTAGTTGTTTTCTAACTTTTTCTCAAACTTGACCATGGTTGAATCATAACTTAGCTTATAAAGTTTTAGATTAAAGTGTTCTAGTGCCTAATGCTTTCTAATTCATATTCAAGTTATGTAGTGCTAATCTTTTCTACATGTGAATCACATACAAAGCGTGTGCCAAAGACGTACTTTGGATGGCCCTAATTGTTCATGACTTATATTAATGTTTCCTAATCTTTCTAAGCCCAATTCAAGTGTTAATTGTGTACTAAATATGCATACTGAAAAGCCTTAGGTATCCTACAACAATTTCACATCTTTTTCATTCAAAATATTGAGTTCACATATTTCAGGATTGAGGAAATAGCATGAAACAAAAGGAAACTAAGCTAGGAGAAGAATTAGCATGAAATTGTTCAAAGGAAAGTGAGCAGCCTTTACTAAATTAAATATATCTTTTTGTATAACTAAAATTTGGATGTGATACCACCACCATTGGAAACTAGACTTCTGGGGCTTAAATTTAGGCTTAAGAATCACTTAAAACGGAGTCTAGATGAGGGAGACACGCTATTTGAAGTTGGGCTGAAACAGGGAGATTGTGCACATGCGGAACCAAAATTGCACATGCGGTTGCATGCACCTTTATTTAAGTATTGAATTTGGTTCAAATTTAGGTCGACGAATGTGCAGGGATGACTTCTACATGTGCAGAGGGAAAATTGCACGTGCGGTGCTTCTTGCTACACGTGCGGAGAAAAGAACACAGTCGCGGTGGCTTCTGTTCTAGGCAGTTTCCAGCTTCCCAAACTCATTTTTTACATCCTCAAAACTCAAATCCTGTTCTATGACATCCTAATATGTATATATATGATTGAAAACTAATAAAAACTCATGAATATGCATTGATTTGAAGATTAAACATGCAAAAGATAGATTAAGTTTAAGTTTTAAATCGTTTTGAACTTTTCTTTGTTCTATCATTTCTAATCCTTCAAAATCAAGTTCTAAAGCTTCCTAATCATGAATAAGTGATCCTAGTTCATAGCACAACAACTATTTTAATCAAATCTTGTATAAAATTAATTCAAAACAAGATTTTTCTAAGAATTCTTCAAACACTTTTCAAGTTTCTAAACTTTTCTATTTTCTTCCCATTTCAATCCTCCAAAACTTGTTCCTAACCAATTTTTAGCTAAGTTTTGACATGGATTATAGAAGAGGGTCAAGTTTCTTACCTTGTAGTGATTTTCTTAGGATTTTTAGGCTTGAATCTCTAGCTCCTCTAAATTTTTCTTTCTTTTTCTCCATTTTTTCCTTTTCTTCTCCTTTCCTTCTTCCCTTTCGTTGATTCCACCTTTCTCCATATTTTTCGTTCTCTTTGTTGGATATAAGCATAAACTTTTATTCGGTAAAGTGAGGCAAAGGTTGCAATCTTCATTAATTGGTTAATTCTCTTCCTTTGGCTTTATTAACAAAGCTTAGTTCTAACTAATTATGTTTAGTCCTAAATTTCTATGTTAGTTTAATTAACGAATCTTAGTTATAAGTTCACTAATCCTACTTCATTAATACTAATTCCGATTAGCAAAATGACACATGGTATTAAAATGACGAGTACAATAGTCTGAGATCTTTAAGCTCTTTCATTAGTGCATAGGCACATCCTAGTGTTCAGAAATTTAAGCTTAAGGTATTCCGCTATCTCTTAATAATCTTCAACTATTTATACCTTATGTTTCCATTAAGGCACACTTTCATTTCTAAAATCCTTAGACATCTTCTAAGGTTTCCATCTTATAATTTCATATTTTAATCTAGGGTATTCAATTATGGACGATGATATAGTTACAAGATGTGGTGTTTTCAGGGTGTCACAGTCTTCCTTCCTTTAAAACTTTCGTCCTCGAAATTTGTCTGTATTGATAAGTTATTACTTTCTCCTGCATACTTTGACAAGTTATTATATAATATTCTTCTTGAATCTCATGTTCTTGTTAATAATTCATGTTTCTTGATTTGTTGGATCTTTATGTTTCCATCGTGAGTCTTTCTTAATGATCAATCTTTTCTTAATTAAAATTGTATATTACCTGTAGTTTTTGGTCAAGAATTACTATTTTAACAAATTTTATTGATATTAATTATTCCTTCTTGGTTTACATCCTTCCCTCGTTTAATTGCTCTAGTCATTCCTAGCTAATTTATGTTATCCCGTTTAGATAGGTGAGTAGACTTCATCATAGAACTTATGTCGTCATATTTTTGTTTCCATTATAGGCTATAGTGTTGTGAAGGTATTTTTACTAGTTTCTTTATTTGTTTTCTTTTCTAGTCCATATGATGTTGACGTGGGTATTTTAAGACCATGTTGTTTTTATATTTCGTTACTAGAATCCGCATTTGAGATGTATAATTCTTCTATTATGAATGTAGATTAAATAGGAAATATTGGATCGTAAATTCTTGCTAGGATTAACTTTTATCTCTTTCTTTGGTTGGTCTTAAGTATATTAAGAATGCCCTTCATCTTTTGATCTCAATCACTATACTATTTTGTTCCATCTTGTTGACATTCATTGATTATCACATAGCGTTAATTTTATTTTATTTTTTTTAAATCTAGTTTTTAGCATCCTCAGTTTCCTCTAAGTTATTCAACTGAGATTCTTGCTATTTAATAAAGTGTCTTTAATATTATAATTGTCATGATTTAGCTTCAGTGCTATGTAGGGAGCTACATTATTTTTTCCTCATACATAACCTAAAATGTAATGAGATTACTGTTCTTTAAAAGAATCTATTAATTGGTTGAAGTATGTTACGAGTGCGTTGTTTTCTTTTTTATTTCATTTCTTCATTATCTTATTTGTTTACAATTGACAGTTATTAATTGATAATAGAAGTTTCGTTTAATTAATCCTATGGTTAAGTTCATGGCTTTTCAATTCATTATACATTGTTCCATTATGGCTCTTAGATTCTACAAAAGTTCTTTTAGTGTATTCACAATTGTAATTCTAAAGAAGGCTATTTCGTCGATTCTATCAAGTACTAGGTCATAAGGATAACACTAAAAGTAAATTTCTTTGCAATAGATATGGTATCTAGGCTAGGATTTGAAATCTAAATCTAAAGTTTTATCTATAAAACATAACACTATTGTGCACTTACAAACTTATTTATTTATGTAATTAGAATGAAGAAATTACTGTATCTTCCTTTCTTATGAGGTCTATGTGTTATGGGTTACAGACTACAATAAAATAAAATTTTCTCTTTTGATGTTCCAAAATGATTCCAATAATCATATGGTCAAATGAAACTGGCTCATTCACAAAGGTTAGGTTTAATTGTCCTATATTGATTCATCTTTCAATTAGTTTAGGTTTTAGTAACATGCATTCTAAGGGTCTGAGAAATCTAATTAGTATGCTAAAAGGCTAAGCTTCAAACAAACAAATGGACAGATTCTAAGTCTATCAAAAATTAGGTAGGATGTATAGAAATAAAAAGAGTATATATGGAGTAGCGCGTTTAATATTTTATACATATATCACTAAAGTATGCTTAATAATTTCTTATTTCAAAACTGGGCTAGACGTTAACCTTTAAGCTAAACAAGAAGGTTTTCTCAACCTTCAGGACAATTCCTCACTGGTTGTCTCATTTCCACAATTAAAATACGTTCCAAAAGAATTTTAACAATACAATCGTCAATGATTCTTAGCACTGTTATCTTAACTAGGACTTCTTATCTATACAATTTCATTCTTTCCATACAAATTTCTTAGTCACATCATCCTTCATCCTTGCTCGACTTAACATTTGACTTCTTTCGACTATATTGTTTGTCTTCACACTGACTCATAACTTTCACTATATCTTTAAGAACTTCTTCTACCTTCTGTACTTGCTTTGACAAAGGCTCCACTTCTTTTTCATTCTCATTTTTCATCATAGTATCTAAAAACTCAAAGAAATGGTCAACAATATTGCAAGATAATATACGTACACACCTAAAGCTACCTAAATTAGAATACTACAAAACAAAACATATAACATACATTTAAACACAATTAGGAGATCATACTATATATATACATAAATACATTGGTATGGTAGCCTATTCATTCCCAAGGTATTTACCTAGAATTTCCGATCCAAAGCTACACTGGCACAAACATGACTCCAATCGAACTTTTAAGGTCATTCAACAAGGGTACGAGACTCCAAAGTTTAACATTTCAATCTACATATGATTTATTGAAGACCTAGCATTCGATATACTAGACACCCATCGTATCTCATAGCCTTCGTAACTCCACACATTCAACCAATAATATCAACAGTAATTCAACATCTTCCAACATTCTCACAACTTGGTCACAACTTGGTGTACTTACAACTAGTGAACTCCAAACAAATCTTATAATTCCTTACAAGATCAAGATCCCATGGTGCTCTTAAGCTCTTATATTTTCACTTAATAACTATACACAAACATCTAAATATACTTAGATACAAACGCATACATAGTATGAATGCATCCCTAGGGGTCTAACTCTAAAAGATCCTATTGCTCTAAAGGATAGTGTGCAAAAGAAGGAAGTTGTGCTGTGATTCCACTCTGTCACGACCCCAAACCCGCCCCAAATAGGTTGGTGTGGTGATCGGCTAGTAGTCCCTGACTACCAAAGGCCTACTAAACAAAAGCAAGTTGGACTCTTAACATAATTGGGGCAAAATTAATTAAGTGAGTGTGGAAGCCTTTAAATTTCTTATATTGCATCCATTTAAAACATCCATTCAGAGCAGTGTATCGCTATATGAAATGAAAGCATACATTCTTCTTGAATTATTAACTATACTATTACATGACCAAATAATAAAATACATTACTTGTAACATAACTTTACAAATCTGGTGCAAGCATATAAAACTGGCTTCTAACTAAACTTTTCCTTGGTGCTTGAACTCTTCATCACCAACATATATATACATATATATAAGGGAGACAGGTGAGCCAAAGCCCAGTGAATAGCAATATAATAAAGTGGTTAATGAATGAACACCGCGGAATTTCATTAAAACCAAACACAAGCTCATTTCAAATATAGCATAATTTTCATATGTTATCAAAATATAACTTGCATACATATACATAACGATGGACATTCAAAACTTGGCAAGTGATCCACAGTAAGTGGCAAGGGGCTCAGTTAGTACAAGAGTTATTGGCATGATTCCCAACAATTGGCATAATTCAAGATGTAATCGCATTACTTGATACAAAACTGTATATTGTTCATTCATAACAAAACAATAATATAATCTCTTAAACATATCATATGTTTGCGTTTCGAATCATAGCTTTAAGCACATAACTTTACTATACTACTATTCACAAATGGCTCCGAGAATGAGGGTGTAACTTCTTCAAAGCTTAACCCACAAAACAACAGCAAAGCATTGAAATCCCTAACGCATACGTATACATATAAAAAATTGAATGTCCAATTACTTGGTTAGTTGTTTTCTAAATTCTTCTCGAACTTGACCATGGCTGAATCATAACTTAGCTTATAAAGTTTCAGATTAATTAAAGTGTTCTAAGTGCCTAATTCTTTCTAATTCATATTCAAGTTATGTAGTGCTAATCTTTTCTACATGTGAATCACATACAAAGCGTGTGCCAAAGACGTACTTTGGATGGCCCTAACTGTTCATGACTTATATTAATGTTTCCTAATCTTTCTAAGCTCAATTCAAGTGTTAATCGTGTACGAAATATGCATATCAAAAAGCCTTAGGCATCCTACAACAATTTCACATGTTTTTCATTGAAAATATTTTGATCACATATTTAAGGTTCAAGGAAATAGCATGAAATGAAAGGAAACTAAGTTAGGAGAGAAATTAGCATGAAACTGTTAGGAGGAAAGTGAGCATCCTTCACTAATTTAAACATATCCTTTTGTATACTTAGAATTTGGATGTCATACCACTACCATTGGAAACTACACTTCCGTGGCTTGAATTTGGGCTTAAGACTCATTTCAAACAAAGTCCGGATGAGAGAGATAAGCCTATATGAAGTTGGGTTGAAACAAGGCGATTTTGCACAGACATGACCAAAATTCCATATGTGAGACCAGAATTGTACGTGTGGTTGCATGCACCTTTATTTGAGTATTGAATTTAGTTCGGAGTTGGGTTGACAAACGTGAGGGAATGAGTTCTACACATGCGGAGGGTAAATTGCACGTGCGGATAGATGATCATAGTGGCGGTGGCCGCCGTTCTAGGGCGGTTTCCAGCTTCTAAAACTCATTTTTCACTCAAAACTCAAATCTTGTTCTATGACATCCTAATATGTATATATATGATGGAAAACTAATAAAACTCATGAATATGCATTGATTTGAAGATTAAACATGCAAAAGATAGATTAAGTTCAAGTTTTAAATCTTTTTGAACTTTTCTTTTTTCTATCATTGGTAATCCTTCAAAATCAAGTTCTAAAGCTTCCTAATCATGAATAAGTGATGCTGGTTCATAGCAAAACAATTGTTTTGATCAAATCTTGTATAAAATTAATTCAAAACATGATTTTTCTAAGAATTCTTCAAGCACTTTTCAAGTTTCTAAACTTTTCTATTTTCTTCCCATATGAATCCTCCAAAACTTGTTCCTCACCAATTTTTAGCTAAGTTTTGACATGGATTATGGAAGAGGGTCAAGTTTCCTATCTTGTAGTGATTTTCTTAGGATTTTTAGGCTTGAATCTCTAGCTCCTCGGAATTTATCTTTCTTTTTCTCGCATTTTCCATTTTCTTCTCCTTTTGTTCTTTCCTTTAGTCGATTCCACTTTTCTCCAGATTTTTCCTTCTCTTTGTTGGATATAAGCATAAACTTTTATTTGGTAAAGTGGGGCAAAGGTTGCAAACTTCATTAATTGGTTAATTCTCTTCCTTTGGCTTAATTAACGAAGCTTAGTTCTAACTAATTATATTTAGTCCTAAATTTATATGTTAGTTTAATTAACCAATCATAGTTATAATTAACCATGGTTATATTCTAATTAATCAAGGTTTAACTTAATGCTACTTAACTTAATTTCTCTCGATTAAGGTTCACTAATCTTGCTTAATTAATACTAATCCCGATTAGCAAAATGACATATGGCATTAAAATGAAGAGTACATTAGTCTAACATCTTTAAGCTCCTTAATTAGTGCATAGACACATCCTAGTGCTCACAAATTTAAGCTTAAGGCATTCCCCTATCTCTTAAAAATCTTCACCTATTTATACCTTATGTTTCCATTTGGGTACACTTTCATTTCTAAATTTATAGACATCTTCTAAGGTTTCCATCTTATGATTCGTATTTTAATCTAGGTATTCAATTATGGACAATGATAAAGTTATAAGATGTGGTGTTTTTAGGGTGTCACAATAGGATAGCCTTACTAACTTTCTTCTTGACAATAACTTTCAAAGGAATAGTGTGGACAAGACCTTATTTGTGAAACATACGAAGTCACATATTCTTGTTGCTCAAATTTATGTTGATGATATTCTGTTTGGATCCGCATTTGAATGTCTTGTGAAATATTCTCTCGGATTGCATGTCACATGATTTTGAAATAAGCATGATGGAGGAATTGTCTTTCTTTTTGGGGCTACAAATTAAGAAGTTGCCGTTGGGTTTGTCTATTTCTCAAGCCAAGTATGCCAAGAACCTCGTGTCTAAGTTCTGTCTAGACTCTACCAAACATGCACGGACACCTATGAGCATGAGTCTTCACCAGTCTAAAGACTTCTCTGACACTAATGTCGATCCTACCCTTTATAGGAGTATGATAGAGAGTCTTTTGTACCTCACTGCCAGTCAGCCCGACATTGCGTTTAGTGTAGGTGTTTGTGCTTGTTATCAAGCATGTCTTAAAGAGTCACACCTTCTAGCCGTCAAGTGTATTGTCAAGTATGTTAGTGGGACTTTGGGGTATGGGATTTGGTTTTCATCGAAACCAAGACCGATATTATTGGCTATTTTTATGCCGATTGGCCAGGGTGTGCTGATTTGAAAAACGCATCCGGAGGTTATTTTTGTTGCATGGTATAGAAAAAAGCATAACGCCATCCTGCTTTCGACCGCCGAGGCTAAGTATATTGCTGTAAGGAGTTGTTATGCTCAAATGATTTGAATAAAGCAAATACTTCATGACTATGGGATAGACTATCACGCACTTACTCTTTTCTGTGATAACACTAGTGCCATCAATATCTCTCGAAATCCAGTCCAACACTCTCACTAAACGCATTGACATTTATCACCATTTCATTCAAGAGTTAGTTGATGAGGGCCCTGTTGTTCTTGAAGATGTACCCATTGAGCATCAAAGAGCAGACATTTTTACAAAACCCTATGATCTTCTTAGGTTTGAGTTCCTTAGAATGACCTTGGGAGTAGTGCTTATTGAGTAGAGTGTGACCTGTTGCATGAGTGGAAGTCAGTGATAGGCATTCTGTGTGCTTAGCTATTATAATCTCATTGTCATTGATACGCGCCGCCTTTGTACATAGATTTATTTGAATACCTCTCATACTGCATACAAGGTTTCATATGTATTTTCCCATGGCTTATTTTGAATGTACATGCTCATTGATTTCACGAGCTCATTCTGTACGCATCTTTGAGTTAAACTATTGTAAGGGTTTCTACATAAGTGATCAATTTTTTCTATGGACTAGTTGCATTGTGTCTTGTGCATTTCTAGATGAATTGACCTATACTAGCACATCATGGGTGATGTTGAGTCTTTTAACCACCTACCATCTTTTTGTATCTCCAAGGCTTTCCCCTCAATTCTTTGTAGTCAAGGCATGAGAAAAAGGCTACCTCAAAAGCACCAACCAGGCTATCCCTATTTTATTCATGCTTTCCTAGCTTGGTCTCCATACTCTTGAGCGTGAAAGACGCTAGTGAGTGCCTATAAGAAACAAAGCAAGAAAAGTCAAAAATTTGATTCATTGATTGAGGGGAAGCCTCCACATTTACTCAACAAATACCCCTTGATTCCTAGTGGTTTACTTTTCTCAGTTGTGTGTAGATCCTCTTGCCGAATGTCCAACCATCTGATCACTACTAGGATTAACTCTAGCGATTGTGGACACTCAATGATTGCACACACACACTGAATTCGTAAGTTGTCATGTTCCTCTTTCAGTTTACATTTATGTGTTGTCATTGTCAAAATTAACATTTTTACCTTGCATGCTAATGATCTCATGTTTAAAAGTGTCTATCTTGTAAGTTAGAAAGTCTCATGATATGTGGATTGCATCATCTAAGTGTCACTTTATTGCATTGTTACTCACATCTTTTAGCTACATGTGACACTTAGAGTGCTTTGAGTGGTTTTAGATACTCAGGGGTGCATGTTTCAGGATGAACAGGGCTTTGCTTGATTGTGGATACCACTTGACTAGTGTTTCTTATGCTCAAGCAATCATAGACGTCATTCAGTACTTTTTTATAGCACCAAACTTCTGAAAGCATGTGATATGCACTCCTGCGATGTAGTCTTGGCTCGAGTGATGAGAGTGCGCTTAAGTTAGTTCGCTCAAGTGGTAAAAGCTATGCTCAAGTAGCCTGTGTATTTTAGAAGGCTACAACCTATCCTTTGAGTTCATTTTTTCAAAAAATCCAGTCGAGACTCTCTCTCCTAAGGTGATTTCATCTCCCTTGCATTGTACGACGCGGTTTGTCTTGATTTCGAATGATCAAGTGCTTTTTCTAGTGATCTTTATCACTTGTTGGTAAGTTTTTCTTCTTCTTAGCCTTTAATATCTATTCTTTTCACCTGTCTCTTCATAGTTCATGAATGTTGAATGTCTAGGGTCCTTCATGTCCTTACTTTGTTTAATTGATGTTTTATAGTTGATTTGAGTGATTTCATCTTTATTTTTTCATATTTCTAGTTGTTGGTTTTTTTATATTCATTTTCAACTAGGGTTTCTAAGTTAAATCTCTAGGGTTTCCCTTGTTTTTTTTTATATATATATATGATTCATAGTTCCTTTAAGTCATTTATGTCAGTTTTTTTTTTTTTCATCTTGATTTTTTTTCTATTCTTAGTTTCAATTTTTTCTTAGTTTATTCTAGGGTTTCAAGTATTTATACATTTTTTATGCTTGAGTTTGAATGATCTATGATAGTTGATCATATATATGATGATGCATTCTACTTTTTGTTTTCTTGATTACTAGTGGTGTTTGTTCATCATGGTTGAAATTAGGGACTTGGGGTTGTGTTTTCCTTGGTTGTCAATTGTTCTTGGGTTGTTGTTTTTGTTGGTTGGTATCCCTTGTCTATAGGACTTACCCATGTCCTCTTTGTCCAAGACTAAAAAATCAATCGCCCTAGTTATAATACAGAAAAATTCCAGTCTAGAGAAAAGGCCAAATTGTTTAGAGACTTTTATGAGTCTAGGACTGTCCATCCAAAGCGTAATGTCCAACCCAATACCTTCGAGTCTATTCCTATTCGACCAGTTTTCGATCCTTTGGGTGGTGAGCCTGTCGACGATTACCCATATGGCGTCATTACTTCTTTGTGTTCTAGGAAGGCCTGTACCAAAATCTATGTTGACATGCTCCCATTTCCATTCAGCATCTGGAAGAGGTTAGAGCAGCCCTACAAGTATTTGGTGTTCAACCTTAACTTGTTGGCACGTCAAGCACTTGGATACAAACAAGGCAACATCCTTTTCATACCCCTCTACCAAAATTGTCGGCTGAGGTCCTGATGCATTTTGGTGCCTCTCGGATGCACAATAAGGTGTGAATGATGGAAGTCCTGCAACACTTCATCCCTTATAAATGTAGGCACAAACAACCAGTCAAGGTAATAAATACTAGAGTCCGTGTAAATATTCAAGCCCCTATCCTCCTTCCCTTGGGAAATTCTTTCTCTAATCACGTCCACTTCTGGATCTCTTAATTGTGCTTCTAATACTTGTGCAACAAGGGTAGGTTGTGTGATTGTGTTAAATAGGACAACTTGTTTCGAGGACTCATGAAGTTACAAGTCAAATTCATTGGCATCTCTTATCATCTTCCATTCCCTCATTGCCAAGCTAGCCATAACACTTATAAATTTCCTGTTTAGAGCATCCGCTACAACATTAGCCTTCCGGGGTGGAAGTGTATTTCAAGATCGTAATCTTCCAAAAGCTCCATCCATCTTCGTTGACGTAGATTCAAATCTTTTAGGGAGAACAAGTACTTAAGGCTCTTATGATCCGAGAAGACTTTGAGTTTTTCACCATACAAGTAATGTCTCCACAGTTTCAAAGCAAAAACAATAGTGGCGAGCTCTAAATCATGTGTTGGGTAGTTTTTCTCATGAGTTTTTAATTGGCGCAAACCATAAGCCACCACCTTACCCTCTTGCATCAAAACACATCCTAACCCCTCTCTAGAGGCATCACAATAGACGGTATATCCTAGGCCACGTTTTGGAATGATAAGAATGGGAGTGGTGGTCAATCTAAGCTTTAGTTCTCGGAAAGAATTCTCGCAAGCTTCACTCCAAACGAATTTCATTCCCTTACAGGTCAATCTAGTCAATGGTGATTCTATGGAAGAGAAGTTCTTTACAAACTGGCGATCGTAACCAGCTAAGCCTAGGAAACTAAGAATTTCAGAAGCGTTTTTAGGTTGCTCCTAATTTTGCACAGTTTTATCTTTGAAGAATCCACCATAACTCCATCTCTGGAGACTACATGGCCTAAAAACTTCACTTTTGAAAGCCAAAACTCACACTTCTCATATTTTGCATATAGACGATTCTCTCTAAGGAGTTGCAAGATGGCATGAAGATAACCTTCATGCTCCTCTTCCAAGGGTGAATAAATAAGAATATCGTCTACAAAGACGACCACAAATTTGTCAAGAAAACTCTTGAAAGACTCTATTCATTAGGTCCATGAATGTGGCGGGAGCATTAGTCAAACCAAACGGCATAACCAAGTACTCATAGTGACCATATCGAGTGCGAAAAGCAGTCTTTGGAATATCTTCCTCCCTAACTCGGATTTGGTGGTAACCCGACTGTAGATCTATTTTGGAGAAACAATGAGAGCCTTTAAGTTGATAAAAAAAATCATCTATCCTGGGTAAGGGATACTTATTCTTAGCAGTGACTTGATTCAACTTATGATACTCTATGCACAACCTTAATGAACCATCCTTCTTCTTCGCAAACAAAGTCGAGGCTCCCCAAGATGAGGTACTAGGGCGTATAAAGCCCTTACTTAACAGTTCTTATAAATGCTCCTTCAGAACAACCAGTTTAGCTGGAGCGAACCTATATGGTGATAGGGAGATAGGTGGCGTGCCCAAAATTAGATCTATTGTGAACTCAACTTCTCGATGAGGAGGTAACTTAGTGAGATCCTTGGAAAAAAATCAAGATACTCACATACTACTTTTGGAAACCCGTCCCGGACTACGCCACTCCTATCATCTAAAAAGTGACTTTTTGGCTTTTAACCAAGTTTTTGACTTTTTTGGACAAATGATTTGGGAAGTTGGTAAAAAGTGACTTTTGACTTTTTTTATTAATATTTGTTTATGATGTCAAATCATAATAAAATGACCAAATTACCCCTATTTAGTTTAAAATATTTATAACTTCACCCATGTAACACATTTTGACTCATGAGGGGTAGAATTGTAATTTTACCATTGGCTAAAAACCAACTTCCCAAATGAAAAAAAAAATTCAAAAAAGCCAACTTTTGACTTTTGCTACAAACCAAAAAAAGTGACTAAAAGCCAACTTCCCAAAACAAGCCTTAACAGTTACTATAATTGTTCCTTCAGAAAAACCAGTTTAGCTGGAGCGAACCTGTATGGTGATAGGGAGATAGGTGGCGTGCCCGAAATTAGATCTATTGTGAACTCAACTTCTCGATGAAGAGGTAACTTAGTGAGATCCTTGGAAAAAACTCAAGATACTCACATACTACTTTTGGAAACCCGTCCCGGACTACGCCACTCCTATCATCCAAAAAGGCTGCTGTGAGAAAAGTGAATTCACCTCGATCACGTAGATAATACAAGGAGGGTAATGGTCTATAATGCCTATCTCCCAAAAATGTAAAGCAAACGCCGCCCGGAATGCATTCGGTAACTCTCTCCCAATAGCAATCAATAACTGCTCGGTAAGTGGACAACCAGTCTATACCAAGGATCAGATTAAAACCTGACATCTCCAGCAAAACAAAATTAAACGGAAGTTGTCAACCCGCCACCTCAATTACACACCCCTGACACCCTTGGGTCAAAACAACCTTACTCTCAATTGGTGACTCAACTACAACTGGAGATTTTAATTGTTTACTTTCCAACTCCAACAATGATGCGAATGAAGCAGCTATAAATGAATGAGATGCCCCGGTGTCAATCAATACACTAGCCCTAGTATTGAAGATAAGAAATGTACCTTGCACAACCGATGGCCCTGAAGTCTATTCGGAAGCGGTGACAGCATACACCCTTCCCTGTGATCTCTGCTCCCCTACATCACCTCTCTGAGCATAAGGTTGTTGTGCAGATTGTGCTAATGTAGCTCCCTAAACTGGTCAAGATGTCTGACCTGATGGAACCGGCTGGTAAGACTATCTCTGCCCCTGACCTATCTGAAAACCTCCAGACCGCTGAGATCCTATCACACTTGTAGTCCCTGCTCTCTGTGAACAAAACTTATTCAAGTGCCCTGGTTGGCCACATTGATAAAAAATTAGTGACTGACCCTTATTCTGAGATTGACCCCGTGGACGCGCAGGTTGAGACTGTGCTCTACTCTTCTGTCCACATTCTATAGCTTTGTGACCCAGCTGGCCACATCTATAACAAGCACTAGGATTTCGACCCATACTCCCTAAATTTCCACCCATCATAGAATCAAAAGATTTGGTCTGCTGTGGGGGTGATTGAAATGTTGACAATGAACCCGTCGACCTTTTCGAAGAGCTTGAGTCGCCTCTTAATTCAGAATGTCCTGTCCTTTTCAGTTTCTGCCTTGCCTCCTCTGCCTTTACCATGATCTCTACATAGGATGCCGCCTCTACGAGGTGATTGTAATCACGAATCATATTTCCCACTATTTTCATTAAAAATTTTAGCCTCAATCTTTTTTCCAATTCTAAACACTACCACTCCTCGGTTGCTACTAGCTCCGGTGTAAAATGAGATAGACTCGTGAATGTGGCTTTAAACTCAGCCATAGGTGTATTAAGTTATAATAGCTCTTCAAATAGTTTCCTTACCCTCTCCCTAGCTGTGGGACGGAGGAACTTTTAACCATATTCTTCATGTACTTCCACTATTGCCCAGCCTTCCCCTTCAACTGGTAGGCCGCTAATGCTACTCATAGTTCATTCTCACTGATGGCTAGAATTTCAAAGGAGTTGACAATTTGTTCCAACCACTCATCAGCTTTCATCGAGTCAGGCTCAAACTCAGCGAGATTGGAATGAAAGAACTCTTTTTTCAAAAAGGAAGCTCTTGTTTCCTCGTCAATAGTTCTAGCCGATTGTTCGGCTTTTAACATCTCCATGGATTCCCGTAGAGCCCCTGCCATTTCCCTTGCCAAGGCCCCCATGGCTCCTTGGATCAGTAGAATGAGTTTATTGTTTTGAACCACTCTTTCTTCTTGCAAAGGGATCTCAGGTTGAGCTAGAATGTTCCGACCTCGCTGACGAGGTCTACCACGAGCTCCAGCACGTCTCAGCATCTATAAGAACAGAGACGATATTAAGCACAAAACCAACTTTCTGCACCTAAGTGCTCCATTTATACTTATACAACATACAAATGCACAAGTTCCCACATAAAATAAGTCACACTATCACACATTCAATCGCATAAAGCACACATGAGTTATCCTCCTACGGTATTGGCTAATTCCATGGCAATCAAGGACCTCCAAGTGGAAAGAACAGTGATCAGGTGCCTTTCCAAAAGGATTTTGATGAATGCAACGGGCAAAAGCAATATCATAGGAGTCTAACCCCATACCCATGTAATCACATAACACACAAGGCATCCTAAGCATTATGTCCTAGCCTAAGGACCTGATTGTGATAGACATCACTTCCTACGAGCCCAAGGTATTCTAACCTATGGCTCTGATACCATTTGTAATGCCCTGCCAAAATTATATGGGATACAATTCACAACTGAAATAGCAAAATGCCAAATAGTGGCCATCTCTCCCATTGAGCTGACATTCAACACCTTACAATATTTCAATGTACATTTCCAAAATGAACCTAGTTCAAGAAGCTAGATGGCATTACATCAAAATGAGCCTCAAGGCCATACAAGAAATAAAAGAAAATAATAATATGAGATCTTAGTACAAAACATGAAATCTTAATAACAAAACATATGTAAGTCTTAATCCAAGAGGTCGACAAGCTCTACTCCAAGCTTCACTATAGTGGTACTTCATTATTTCTTGAAAAATAAAATAAGGTTGAGCTATATGCCCAGTAGGAGTACATTTAACCAAGTATTTAATTATTTGAACAAACCCAAGGCATCATTTAGAATAGACCAGGTGAGTCATTAACACACATTCGGAAACTTAGTTAACTAAATTTGTAATTTAATGCACAAGTGAATAATTTCATTTCATTGCACACTAAACATTCTCACATTAGAAAGGAATACACACCATGAGTCCCCTATATGAGTTCCAAATCAAAAGAATTTCAATTCACCTTTATTTTAAAAAAATTCTTCCCACATTTGCCGGCTATTAATACGGCAAGACGTGGGCACTCAAAATCATTTGTTTTTCCAATTTTGCCGGCTATTAATACAGCAGGATTATGTGGACACCCAAAAATATTTTTCCCACATTCGTCCGGCAATAAGCCTAGACAGGGCATTTGGGCACCTTTTAAACTCCCCGCGCGGGTACCAACACAACACCACATTTCCAAAACCGACTCTTATCCGGACTCATGCACAATTGACAATTTAATCACATTTTATTCCACCAACAAGCATCAAACATTGCAAAAGAATAGAATACAACACAACATTCAAGGATAAATAACACCCAAGCCACAATTCCTTTACCATATCAACATTCACATCTTTCTTCTCTTTATTATTCACAATATTTTATGAATCAAAAGAAATTCCATTTAATTTAGTGTTTTCTACTCAAATTGAGAATTTAGGATTTTACCAAATTTGGGGGTTTTTCTCCTACATCATAGATATGGGTTTTAACAACATTTATATACATGTTTTGAAAAAGAAGTTAAGAAATTTCAAGCAAAAGTCAAATTAAATGGCATATTTATGTAAAACATGGGTTTATTCTAACAATATCCTTAAATTAGCTCATAAGTGACAACAACACCATGAAATCTCTTCAAAATAAAGAAATACTAGGGTAAAAGTATCCCTACCTCAAGTTATGAGCCCAAGAATCAAGCTTCTAGTCGAGCTCTTCACCAAACAAAATTCCAATCAGTACAAGAGCTTTAGTACGGATCTTAAGGGATTAAGGAGTATTCTGAAGTGGAAGCTTAGGGTTTTTCGGGTTTGAGACAGCAAGGAGGAAGGAAAAAAGGAAAAGTGGAGAGAAGGATCAAGAATCATACTTTTTAAGTTGTTCATATTGCGCAGTCTGCTCGAGCGCCACTTCCTACGCTCAAGCATAAGACACAAACTTGGAGGCCTGCTCGAGTGACTAATCCCTCACTTGAGTGTGAAATGACAAGTTCGAGAAGTTTTGTAGAGCTACAGTGAAACCACTGGGAACCAACATTCTCCGCTCGAGCGTAACTTTCTGCATTCGAGTGTCCTACCTGCAAACTCACAAGATACTGAGAGTTAAAATTTTCTGCTCGAGCGTAGCGTTCTCCACTCGAGTGGACCCAAAAACAAAAGTGTTATAGAGAGAGAGAGAGAGAGAGACTTAGATTTAGGGGGGAGACCACAACGCGATGAACCAATGCAAGGAAATCAAAGCCCAGGTCTAGGACACCGGCTACCAAGAGCGTTTCTATGCCATCACCACCGTGACCTTCTTCTGATCACGTCCTTCAACTTCCACGGTGACTTGAAAGGCCCTAGTCTGGATCTATCGGTCAAAAGCCATCGTAATTGGCGGCGGTAGAGTGGTCTAAGGTTTGAGATGCACGCTGTTAACCACAAACCCTAAACCGCCATTGTCGCTTCTCTCTTTCTCTATGGCCCTGTTTGTTAGAGATTAATTTCAGCTTTCAGCTTAATTTAAGCTGTTTTGATATGTTTGGTTTAGCTTATGCTTATAGCTTATAGCTTTGTGGAAGTCAGAAATCAGCTTATTCTTTGAGTGGGGCAGGAGATGCTTTTAGAATAAGCTGGAAATCAGCTTAAGCTGAAAGTTATAAGCTATAAGCTGTTTGGACATAAGCTATAAGCAGTTTCCCACAGCTCTACCAAACAGGGCCTATATCTCTCACTCCTCACTCGTGTCTTTTATTCTCTATACTTTCTAGATATTCAATGTGTCTTACGACTTTTCCAATTTGTACAGATAAAGATCAAATGGGTAATTTGGTCATTTCACAGAATCATATCCTTGTGGGCATTATATTTTAGTGCATTGACCTTTGGAGAAAGAAAATTTAAATTTGAATTTCTCACCCAAGTGCTCTAAAAAAATAAAAATAAAAGTAAAACCATCCATGACAACAATAAAGCAAAATAAAGCATCCATAGATGAAATAATCCACCCATAAAAAAAATAAAAATAAAAACCATTTACAAAATAAAATGGAAGATAGATGGAAAAAAAATGAAGGGGAAAAAAAATGAAGGAGAAAATAATTCAATGATCTTACAAAACTAATAAAGTGTGTTTTAATATTTTAGAGTCTTTGTGGTGAATTGAGAACTATGTAGATAGGAAATCACACTTTTGCCGACTAGTCGGCAAAAGTTATCCGTGACTAATTTTTTTGGTCGCCACTTTGGGTGCCAATTAAGGGTCGGGAAAAGTAATTAGCGACTAAAATTTTTTTTTGTCGGGAAAAAGTTCTATTTGCCGACTAAATTTTTGGTCGCTAAATATATAATTACTGTGACTAATCCATTTTGTAGCTAAAACACTTTAGTCGCAAAAAGTGATATTTTCCCGACTAAATATGTTAGTTGCCAATTGTCACATTCCCCAACCAAAATGTTAGTCGCCAAAAATAATGTTTGCATGACTAAAATTTTAGTCGGCAATAGACCTATTTGCGACCAAACACTTTGGTTGCCAAAATTAATAATTTTACTAATTATTTAGTCGCCAAATGTACCATTTTGCTAACTAACATTTTGGTCGCCAAATGTGAATGGCGAAACACCGACTAATCACTTGGTTGCCAAAAGAGGAAAAACCAAACCAAATTTTGGTCGCCAATTCAATTCTTTTTATTTATCAAAATAGAAATAAAATTTAAAAATAATTCGATTTGACTTGCATGATATATAATAATCTGTCCAAACCATTCAATATAACCTGTAATTTGCAAACATCATTCAAACCAACAAAATCAATTAAATCATGAACATTCAACAAAATACATAAATTAGCCAAAAATTAACTTGTTTAATTAAAATCATCAACTATTATAAGTTTTGATCCACAAGTAATTCCAAACTGCATAATCATCCAATCCGGTTCACATCCTTCTAGTACAAAAACTTAAAACATAACAAGTAGTTGTTATTATGTTTTAAATTTTCATCCATATGCATCTATCCAAAAATATAATTAGTAGTCTACCCAAATATTTTCCATATACATCTATTCAAAAATATATAATCCTTCAAAAACTGTCAACTAGTCCTGTACAATTCAGCTTCGTGCATGAGTTCATCTATACAAAAGAAAAACAAAAATAATGTCAGGTAATTTTTTTTTGAAAATATTTGCACATCACTTGGATTGTAAATTTGGACAAAAATTAAATAAGGTCCATGGAAAGTAAAGATAACATGAACAAATTAAAGGACTATCAACAACATTTTGTAAATAAAACAACATTCATATGTATACATCCAATCAACATTAAAATTTTATAAATATTAATACACCACACTCAGAAAATTCCACAAGTAATAGATGTATCACCCGCAAATTAAATTCTATCAATATAATAATTCTAACAATTGAAATAGATGTTATCAATCAATGCTTGCATTTGGGTTTTATACCTCATATTGCAATGACTAGAGAGCATATATAAGTGAATATTAGATCATTCAAGTTTGCTACTATGACCTGCAGGTTACAACACTTGTGATATTTAAATCTCTAGTCGTGCATCCTATCAATGTGTGCTTGCTCTCACAAGTTTGTTTAATCTAGGCCGAGGTGACTGTTATGATCTTGGTGTTGTTTGGGGGTAGTTTCCAATTTTCGCCCCCAAACAGCCCATTTTCGCATTTTTCTCACATTTTCTTTGTCTGAATGTCTAACCATGCATCCTATCAACGTGCCACTTGCTCTCACAAGTTTGCTTAATCTACGAGGAGGTGACTGTTATGATCTCGGGGCTATTTGGGGGTTGTTTCCAATTTTCGCCACCAAACACAAGCCATTGTGCACTATAAGATTAGTGTTGCTCAGCAAGATAATTAAAGTGACAGCACCTTTTTAATTGGTGGTCATAATCTATCTACTTTGCTTTACTCTCAAAGGCACTAAAGTACACGTCCAACAAAAAAAAAAAAACTTAAATCTTCCTTACTTAAATCTTCTAGGTAACTATAAACATACCAAAATTAAAAATGTGAGTCAGTTCTGTTCTCTAAAAGCTTAAATTTTAGCATATTTTGTGAGTTAAGAAAACTTGTATAACCTTGGAACCATTCAAAAAATCAACTATTCCACAATTGAAATATGCCAATCAAAGCTACTGAACAACATTACTTTGAGACATGTAAGTTAATACATATGAAAATGATGGGAAGGTCCTAGAAATTAACACTAAATTTTCAAAACACCTTATACTTTGTTATGAACTAATGAATGTCACATATTGCATATCCTATACATTTCATGCCTTTACAAAATATACATTTATGTTTCAACAAGCTGACAAATGACACCACCATACACCATTCAGTCAAACGAGCAATTTAAATCAATAGATAACAATCAAGATAGCTAACCTAATGCCACCCAGTTGTTCAGAAATCCACCCTATAACATTTAACTTTGCACCCATCCTTACGGCTGCAATATCATCACCACTGCCTCATGGAAAAAAATTAATTAATAATTAATAAAGTTCACTTTTGACGAGAATTTGTTCAAAGACTGCAAGACATATACCTTCATTCTAGCCTTGCTTTGGGAAACAAACTGCTTAAACAACTTCCGGTCTGTAAATTGAACATCTTGAAGAATGCAGTTGACCTACAACCAACCAATGTTTGTGAGCTCCTCAATTTATTATTTGTAGGCTATTGCTTGCTCAACAACACCATTCAGTCAAACGAGCAATTTAAATCAATAGATAACAATCAAGATAGCTAACCTAATGCCACCCAGTTGTTCAGAAATCCACCCTATAACATTTAACTTTGCACCCATCCTTACGCTGCTGCAATATCATCACCACTGCCTCATGGAAAAAAATTAATTAATAATTAATAAAGTTCACTTTTGACGAGAATTTGTTCAAAGACTGCAAGACATATACCTTCATTCTAGCCTTGCTTTGGGAAACAAACTGCTTAAACAACTTCCGGTCTGTAAATTGAACATCTTGAAGAATGCAGTTGACCTACAACCAACCAATGTTTGTGAGCTCCTCAATTTATTATTTGTAGGCTATTGCTTGCTCAAAGGATAAGTTACAGATTCTATCAAAAGGTAGAGCAATAACTTCAGTATCACAGTATGTTAATGAACACATAGAGCATGGAACAAACCTCATGTCATGGAAGAAATAATAAATAATAAAAACCTATCCACAGTGAGAGCTTAATAGACCTAACCATACATCATGGGAAGCCCTGAGAACAAAAAATAGAAAATGTTTCTTACAGATGTAATTTCATAAACCTATGTCCCTGAAGCGCATCCTATATAATAGTTTTTGTATCAGTACATTATAAATAATAAAATTTGTAATAATTCCCACATGAAAAACAATGAGTTCATGTATTAATGACTTCATACATTAATGACATCTTACAATTCCCACATGAAAAATAGTGACTTCATATATTAATGTTCCAACAATGACCTATAATTAATTGTAGTATACACAGTAGTATGAACACATAAAAGCAAAGTGAAAAATCATATTTGAGAAAAATTGAAGAAGAATGAGGAATGCAAATTAAATAAGAACAGCGGTATGGGAATTTCAAAGAAAAATGAAGTGCTCAAGGTAGTTTTCCATTGAATGCTTGCACTAAATGTGGCATACCAATTTCTATTTAACTTAACAATGATCAAACAAGAAAATGACTAATATCGTCAATTTTCACATGAGAAGAAACACATGATATGGCATTGAGACGTAAACATTGAATGCAAAATCAAAGATAAAAGGCTACAGTTCTAGTAGATCATGCAAAACAAGAACACTAGCCTCCAATGAAATACAGAATCCATTTCACTCGGAACATTCATCACTATATTTAAGAAAACATGTGAGAAAAGCAACTTGGACATGTATGTGAGAAAAGCAATCACTATTGAACAATCTCCATGTAAAGGTTACGTACACAAAACACGATCACATAAATAAGGTACAAGAAGAACAGAATCCACAAAATACACATTGATACACAAGAATATAGCTTAGAAATACAATAAACATTCCAATCTGTCAACATATAAACACAGATAATCATTCATTTCAACTTATAACTCTAACCTACCACACCCCAAAAAACAAAACATCAGTTTACAAGAAAAACCAAAAACTGTAGCTGAAACTTGTAGCACTTGTGCCCTTTAAACTATTGGAAAGTGTAATTAAATCATTTATTTCATTTTGGGAGTCTTTGGAGCTGTTGTATCTTTGTTTTGGAGAAGTACAATTCGATTTAAACATGTTGGGATTGTTCGTTTACACTTGTTTACGTTGTAAAGTTCTTTGGAAATTTGAAAATTTTGTTCTAGGGTCGACCCTTGCCTTCATGGGGATCAACTCCACCTTGTTGCCTTACTCTTAGTGCCTTTGCTAGTTTTTGGGGTCGACACCTGAGTTCCTACGGTCGACCATTCCGTTACTGTTTTATTCTGGCTGCATTCTGAAATAAGGGGCCGATACCACTGGTTCCAAGGGTCGACCCTTGTCCTCTGCACACATTAGTGTCTTAGATTTTCATCCCGAAGGGTCAACACCCCTGTCTGAACGGTCGACCCCGGTGAGTAAAATTTCAGATTGTTAGTTGTGGTTTGGGCCCTACTTTTGGGGGTTTTGACTTATTCTTTCCTTTGACTTTGGGCCTAATATTCCAATACTACAAATAGGCTTTAAACACACTTCTCTCATTATTTTCTTTCCTCTCTCTTTATCTTTTCCATTTCTACACCGTGAGTTCTCTTCTCTCTCTCTAAACTCAAACTTTTTCACTTAAGATCTTTAGATCTACTCACCTAGAGTGATCTTTTCACCTTGGTCCTTTGAGAAAGATTGTAGATCTCATCAAGGACTTCCTTTTGGTCCAAATAGTTCGTGGTTTTGTCGCCGGTGATTTTTGGGTTGTCTTCTCTTCCCTTCATGAGATAGAGGGTTTCTAGTTCTCCTAAATACTCTCATCTATAGATAGATTTGTGGTATTTTCTATATAAATACAAAATTTATATTTTAAGCTATTGTGATAAATCATGAGATTGGGGTTTTGGGTTTGAAATCTTGGGGTTCAATTGTTAGGTTATGATCATGGACTTATTAATTTTGGTGTATAATTAATAGAAGAGTTGGAATAAAAAAAATAAAATGTTTGGGTGAAAAACTTTAATCTTTCTTAAAACCCTAGCTTGGTACATGAAGATGATTGATGGTTTTGCCTAAAGTGAAAGTAGAATCATGAAATTAAGGTGTTAAATTGCCCATATACAAGTTTAATTGAATTTTGGAAGTGTTTGGAAATTTATGTAAAAGTTTGCGATTGAACTCTTACTGTTGATCTTTTAAACTATATTTTAATATGAAACCTAATTTGGGTAATGAATTGTTAATGGTATGAATGATATGAGATTTCTGATAAAATGATGAAGTTAATATTTAAGAATTTCATTGTGTTATGTTGAATTGCATTGAGTTATGTTAAATTGTGATAAGCCTAGGTTGGGCTAAGATGAGTGTGGCTAATGATAAATGAAAGATTGTGAAATATGACGGTGTTATATGAAGGAGTTGTATCGAAGAAATTAATGTTGGAGATTTAATTTATAGCCTCACTGTAGACACCCCATTTTTGACCGTACTCAACACTTGGATGTCATCGATTGAACACTCGATGGTTTTGTATGCTCGTATTCGTTTTGAGTGCCTGAAGCTCTCGGCCAAGCGCCTTGCCTTTGAGCCTCTAAACTTGTCTATTTTGTGCTTGGTTGTGGACCAAGAGCTTGTTGTTTCAAGTTTAGAGGAGAGGGTGGCCTGTCGGCCATCCCCACAGTCCATCGGCCATGGCTTGTGCCTGTCAGCCATCAGTGGTGGCCAGTCGGCCACTAGTGATGGCCAGCGGCCATTTTTCTCCTTTTTCAGATATTTGTTTGCCAGCTGCGCCAGCTATTGTTCACTGAAGTGCTCTCCATACACGTGTATGGAAGGATGAATACAAGCTTGAATCTTGATTTTCTATATATAGGGGGTGTCCTCCCCCATTTTTGAGGGTTAGAAAATTTGGATCAAATTTCTCTCTCTTCTTGTTTTGTGCCTTAAAGCCTTGTTTCTCTACACCTTTGTACATCAAGCCTTAACCAAACACTCTCACCTTGGAGCTGAGGTTCCTTGGAGCCTAGTTTGAGCTTTTGGAAGGAGGTTTGAGTCTGAAATTGTGGTTGTTTAGTGTTGTGCTTCAAGAGGTATAAGACTCACCTTGTAAGCTTTGTTTTGACTACTTGTTTTGCCATCTTTTTATACTATTTTTGAGCTGGTTTTCAACTACAAAAAACTCTGATTTTGGAGCCTTAACATGATGGTTTGAGGTCATTTTGTGTAAAGGGGTAGTCCACCTTTCTTGTTGCTATATTGTGTAAGCTTTTGTGCCATCTTTTAGCATATTCACATCTAACTTTTTGGCCCTTTAAACCACTGAAATTCAGAGTTATTTCAGCAGTAAAAACTTGGTTTTGAAGTCCAAAATTAGAGGGGGGTAGCCTCCCCTCCTTGTGTCTTGTTTGCAAGCTTAGATAGCTTAATATGTGAGCATGATTTTCTAGCATTTTGTACCTTAATCTCAGCATGTTTTTGCTACCGTTTTGACTAGTTTTAGCTCTGTTTTGAGCTGGTTTGGTCCTTTGAGGCTTGTATTGTGTGGTTGTAGTGCAATCTCCTTCACTAGCTTAATGTTTTAGGCTTTTAAACATGAATTACATGAGTTTTTTTTTCATTTTAGTGTCATTTTGCACTCCATTTTAGCACTGAAATCTCTAGAATCTCCCTCAATTCTTCACTCTTTCATTTGTTTTGAAAGTGGCTTTGAACCCCTCGTTGGCTTGAGTATGGAATTGAGACCCTCATGCCTAATGGTTTAATTCCTTCGAGAGTTCATTACCAACAGAATGAGGCCTCTTTCATGCTCAAGGAACTTGTGGTTTAAACCCTCTTCCATTAGAGGACACTCACCTTTTGGACTAATCAATTAAAGAATGGATTGGTCAGTTAAAATGTGTAAACAAAAAAAAAAAACAAAGTAAAATAGGCAAGATAAGCATCTTTCATGTTGCATTGCATGTGTTTAGATCGGACATTAATTCGAACATGAGAAAAATGGGACGTTTCATACTCAAAGGGATAAAACGTGCCACTTTTCTTGGTCACCATCACCCTTGATCATACATGATAGGTTGTAGTTGTAGTCTTGTTGAGTCTTGTTGTGCACTCATTAAGCTTGTACAAGCTTGGTTCTTTGGCCATCATGCATGAAAATGCTTGGTTGATGGCTTGAGAGCCAAGAGCTACACTCATTTAAGCTTGTGTGATGATAAAGAGGGTAGTGGTACAATTTTGGCTAGCGGTACAATCTAGGTTGGCGACTCTATAATCTGGCAAAGCAGTCCAATTTTGGCATTATTTGCTTTAAAATCGATTTTCCAAAAAGGTTTGCCGGATTTGGATTCTTTGGTGATTATCACTTTCACATTGCACTTGTGAGACTAGATTCAGAACCGCAGAAGTCCGAACTGTGAGGCCTTCTTTTCAAACTCTTTTTCGAAATGCGAGGGCATAGAAAAAGGCGAGCCCACAATTTCTGGCGACTCTGCTGGGGATTTAGAGAACTTGACTCGAACTCATGATATGTTGTTTTATTTACACTTATGTGTCTCTTTGCATTACATTTGCATCGGTGCGCTGAAGTCACAGTGTTTGCCATCTGCTATTCCTGAACTATTTGTCGGAGGCTTGCTTGGAAAAGCGTGCCATAAGGCTGACCGGTTACGAGCTCTGCCACGATGGGAACACAAGCCTTGGATCTGGACTACCGTTGTACCGTTTGATCCTCCTTTCACTTCTCGGTGTTAGGTGTGAGAGGTATATTAGGTAGTCTTGCTGAGGTACCCTTTTTGACCAATTGGCCTAGTTCCATATCAGAAGCCATAGAGACTGTTCCAAACTAGGACAGGTTGCTCACCCGAATGCAGGATTGTTTGAAACTGCTTGTTTGCATAGTGAATCCCTAGCTCTTGACGAGATTAGGATAGGGTAACCCTACCCCATCATAGGGGTGTTTTGGGTCTCACTTGCTTGGTATGTGCTTTTAGAGTGTAACTCTGCAGGAATGTATCTATCAGTTGCAAGTCTGGGTACCAGTTTGAGGGTATCAGTGTTGAGGTAGAAATTTAGGGCAGAAATCAGTGTCTAAGTACATTCGTCCAGCTTATGATTTCAACTGTGTGTTGTCTCTGTCTAAGCCGAGGTGCTGTGCGTTTTTTGATTTTTGTTTCTTTAGCTTTATTTTTCTTTTTGCAAAGTAGTGTTTCACAATTGCGTCAGACGAGGCAGTTACCCCCCAAGCACTTTGGACTCGAGTAAGGCGACTTTATCGATCTGGGGATCTTGTAAGAGGACAACCAGTGTTTGCTTTGCTACCCCCGGTTACAAGACGGAGGAGAGTCAGGCATAACTCACCGGTTCGACAGTTACCTTCCTTCAGCGAGGTCCAGTTTTCTGTTTCCACTTCGGAAAGAGAGTACACACCAGTTCTAATAGATTAGCACCCCCTAGACAACATGGAGAGGATATGATGCGCCAACTTCAATAGACTATCAAGAATATGAAGTTGGATGCTGCCCACCAAGCGGAAATTGCAGCCCAGCAAGCTGAGTTGATTGCTAGGCTACAGCAGCAATAACCGCAATAGTCAACAGCTTCTGCATCCCATCCACCTCTTATAAATATTCCAGTACCCAGAGCTCCTGCTCCTACAGCCAATGTCTAGGAAAATACGGACATCCCAGTGGATCCGATTCCACCCTAGACTTCCAAAGCACCGGTTTACCCAATGGAGGCACCGTTTTAGTTTGAGGTCGATCGTACTGCACTGAAAGTGAGCAAGCTTGAGAAGCTCTACAAACGAGATCAGGGTGTCAATTCGATCCCAGATATAGAGGACGGTTATACCGATGCAACGGTGACCTTGTCGGATAGGTTTAAAATGCCTCATATAGACCTCTTTCATGGCTCGGGTGATCCTATGGTCCACTTGCGGCTATTTTCAGATATTCAGCGGTCGATGCGCCTAACTAGGCTGCAGAAGTTATCCCTCTTCGGCCAGACCTTGTCAGGTATTGCGGTCATTTAGTATGCAAAACTTGAGGACTCTATAAAGAGGAACTGAGAAGAGATGGCTGAGGCTTTATTGCTCAATACTCCTATAACACTCAAATCGAGGTCACAACTTGTGATCTCGAAGCAACTCACCAAGAGCCAAAGGAGGGCTTCTCCGATTTTGTCACTCGGTGGAGGGCTAAGGCCTCCACTATGACCACTCAGCCAGCTGAAAAGGACCAGATCAGAATGGTCGTCTGTAATCAGCAACTGAGGCTACTACAGAAGATGATAGTCTTACCTCTGCCTACATTTGCTGACCTCCATGAAATAGGGGTGCAGATAGAGGATGCAATGAAACGAGGTCTGATAGACCACGAGAAAGAGCAGCCCAAGAGGGCGTTTACACGTAGTTCCAAGGCGGCTACAGGTAGTAATGCAGCTACAAGGACCTCTGATGTTGGTATGGTCACCACTACACCGAAAACTGCCACCCCCTTTGCCGGTACATCCGACACAACCCGACAAACCGGCAAGCACCAACCCTGTGGCTAGAGGGTTTTCATCCCACTCGACATGTCTCTATCTGCGGCCTTGAGGGTCTTGATCAAAAAAGGCATCTGAAGCCCCTAGAGCCACGTCCATTGCCTAATCCCCTTCCTCCTACACACAACCCGGCCAAATACTGCACCTTCCACCAACAGCATGTCATGACACCGACCTATGCTTCAAATTACGTCATGAGATTCAGGCTCTCATTGATAATAAGGTGATCGCGCCTCCTCAAAGCCTAACGTCACTACAAATCCCCTCCTACCACATAACCAAGCCCCTCTGCCCCGACAAATATAACCTTATCCAAACACTGATCGTCCCATACGACCCCAGTATATACATCACCCATTCCCACCTCCCTAAGCCGGCGTTGTTCATCCCGGAAAGCACAGACTTGTGCATGATGAGCGCGTCCATATCCCAACCCAACTTGTGGCGGTGGTGTGGTAGAAGAAGGCATGCCTGAGGGCTGCATGAGCTTAACTGAAGAGGAATACAACCCGTGCCGCTACATTGTGCCAACAAGTCAGGCCAGCCAGGGGTGGAATTGCTGACGGGAATAGAGGTTAATGTAGTCGGGGAGGATGGACCAAGCCAGGGATTGGATGACTTAGCTGAGCTCAAGAAGGACATTAGTAATCTGCAGTTCTTTGATGAACAAGATCTGGGAAGTGTACAGATTGGCTGGTTTGATATGAACGGATCAACAGATAATACGGGGTGGCTCAGTGATGAACCGGATGTTAATGAGGGGTCTCAACCAAAGCAGGAACAGCTGGAAACGGGAATTGCTGCAACGGCCGAAACGGTTGACGAGAAGGGAAAGTTGCTGGAGAGCACTGGTACCAAGAATTTTGCTCAGGAATTGGGTAGCGTTAGTACAGCTGAAATAGAACAGAAGGCCACACTGAAGCGGTTCGAACATGAAAGAATTGAGAATGATCAGAAGGCTAGAAAAGCCAAAGGCCCTACGGGGATTGACTGTAATGTGGATGCGAGAATACTTACAACGGAACCGGACAGTTACTTGTCGATTGCCGGGGGAATGTGGTGGGAAGAAGCCAATCCATAAGGATTCTATTTACTCCAAAAGCCTTTCCACGCTTAGGTATTCCTATTCAACACAAAAGTTAGTAGTCCAAACATTTTTGTTTTTACATCCCAAATACTATTCATTTGGTTTTGTATTTGTTTTTCCATTCCCTTTCGCATAAGTATTCCTGTAAAGAAAGTTAGCAGAAAAAAAAAAAAAACCACAACAAAATACAAACAAATAATCTAAGCAAAAATAAATATAATAAATAATTGAAACCATCTAGCCAACTATTTATAAAATGAACCAATGAATTAAAATGCCAATTAAATTAAAAATTTAAAATAAAGTTCCACACGGATGAAGATTGGGGACAAAATCTGCTATATGATACATGGTACTCCGAGGAAGTCGATCACATGACTAAGAGCAGGCAGTACTTTAAGCCCCCATACCTAGACCAACTAGAAGCATCTGGGAAAGATAAGGAAGCTGAGAAATAGAAGGATAAACTATTAGAGGAGGAAGCTGTACTAAAGCAGCTGAAAAAGATTCAGGCAGACATATCCATCTGGGGTTTGATCATGGCTTCACGAGTACATAGACAAGCCATCCTATCAGCAATGGATAAGGTTAAGCTCTCTATCGACACAACCCCCGAGCAGTTAGTGGGACTGGTTTCCCAGGAGGCTCTTCACCGATTTTAACCATTACGAATAAGGAATTGCCTCCTGAGGGCTCTGAACACAACAAACAACTATATATCTCTATTGAATGTAAAGAGAAGTGGATACCAGTCGTCTTGGTTGATACCGGGTCTGCAATTAATGTGTGCCCGTCGCGCACAGCCTATGCTATTGGCTTGAAGCCAGCAGATTTTGTACCAACGGCCTAGGTGATTCAGGCTTATGACAATACAAGTTGGGAAGTGATGGGGACAGTTCGGGTCAGAACGCAGGTTGGCCCGGCACAACAGGATATTGAGTTCCATGTCTTGGATGTTCCGGCCACTTTTAACTTACTCCTTGGATAGCCGTAGCTGCAACAAGTGAAAGCTGTCTCTTCCACGCTGCATTAGATGTTGAAGTACCCCCATGGGAAGGGGGTAGCTACTGTTTTTGGGAATTCTTCTATACATCCTCCGCCGAAAGTCACTACACTGGTACTAGAAATTGTACACGACAATGAGGATGTCTTCTTGTCTGGGTTCACCTTGGCTGAGGCCCAGGTAGTACAAGATATCCTGGCTATTGATGAGGGGTTGTATGTTAGTGCTCAATCAGTCTACCTTATGAATAAGCTTCAGCATGTACCCGGAATGAGATTGGGAAGGAGCTGCTGAAAGGGCGTTGCTGCGTTGGCCGAAGTGCCACATAACCCTTATACCTTTGGTCTAGGTTACACGCCTACCAAAGAAGACTGGGTAAGAAAAGGGAAGGAAATGGCAGGAAGAGCCAAGGCAAAGCAAAGTGGGAAGCACTATGAGCTGGTGCATAGACCCATTTAAGGAACCCTGAACAGCCGCTTTGTTCAGGAGGGGGAAGATTTCCCATTTTGCGGCTTTCCTGAGCCATGGCTAAACTCTGAGAAGTGGCGTTTGCCTGGCTTTGAGATTTTCTTCGACCTACAGCTGCAAGGGGATGAAGTTGCAGAAGAACAACTATCTTATCAGCTGAGGCTGAACAGAGTACAGAGGATGAGTCCAATGGCAATGAACTTGAGATAGGAGCAGCACTGGCTTGTCTCTTTTCAAATCCTCAGATCGAACCAGAGAGCTTGGGGGATGACTTCACCGTTTCCATGATCGGAGATCAATCGGCTGTGAACCCTTCCGATGGTATTCTAGATGCATCTATTGCACCCTCCCTCGTTTGGCAGTTCGAGGAGGGCTTTTTGTCCAGCAGTACTGAATCAGGTAGTGAACCAGAATCTGATTCCACAGAGTCTGTGTAGTCGGAATCAGATTCCAGTTCTTTTAAGTCGGAGTCTGGTATTCTTGTGGTTGGTAACCCAGATGTCGTTGTTTTGTCCAGGTCATCTTTTTCCTTTTCTTTTGAGTCGGTTGTAACCGAGGAATTGGATGAGCTGGAAGCTTTGAATGAGAATGGTACCACTGCTGTTTCTGAGTACTTTTCTGTGCCACTTGTATATTGTATTGATCATGACCTTCAAAATTTTGATAAAAATGACGAGGAAGAAATTCCTTTGGTTTTGAAACATTTGATTGATCGAGAGGAGGAGAGGTTTATAAAGCCCCTTGTTAATGAAATCATTTCAATTAATGTGGGTACTAAGAAGGATCCGTATCTGATCCAAATCGGGTCCACGTTGTCTTCGGAGGAACGCGAGCGCTTAGTAGCTTTATTAAAAGATTTCAAAGATGTTTTCATGTGGTCTTACGAAGACATACCTGGAATTGATCCTGAGATTGTACAGCACCAGATCCCTCTTGACCCTGAGGCCGGACCCGTCAAGTAGAGCTTCGGAAAATACGCCCGGATTGGGCTTTGAAAATCAAGGAAGAGGTCACCAAGAAAATAGACGTAGGGTTTTTCCTAGTATTTGAGTATCCTACTTGGTTGGCTAATATTGTTCTGGTGCCGAAGAAAGATGGCAGAATTTGGGTGTGTGTGCATTTCAGAGATCTGAACAAAGCCAATCCGAAGGACGACTTTCCTCTACCGCACATTGACGAGTTGGTGGACTTCACCGCAGGCCATGCGTTGCTGTCCTTTATGGATGGATTTTTCGGGTACAACCAGATCTTGATGGCACCCGAGGATAGGGAGAAGACTGCCTTCACCACACCATGGGAAACCTACTACTATAGGCTGATGCCGTTCGGTCTGAAAAATGTTGGGGCTACTTATCAACGGGCTGCAACCACAATCTTGCATGACATGATCCACAAAGAGGTTGAGGTGTACGTAGACAACATGATTGTCAAGTCCAAGGAAAGAGAAGGCCACTACACCGCCTTGAAGAAATTTTTTCAACAGATCAGAGAATATCGGTTGAGGCTGAACCCATAGAAATGCACTTTTGGTGTCACAGCAGGGAAGATTCTAGGGTTCTTGATTACATAGAGGGGCATTGAGGTTGATCCTTCCAAAATCATGGCCATCCTAGAAATGGCACCACCAAGGACTGAAAAGGACGTGCAAGGCTTTTCGGGTAAAGTGCAATTCATAAGACGGTTTATTGCAAAATTAACCTTGACTTGCGAACCACTATTTGGTCTCTTGAAGAAAGGAAAGAAATTCCAATGGGATGACCAATGCCGGGTTGCTTTTGAGCAGATCAAAAGTTCTTCAGAACCCGCCCGTGTTGTCATTGCTAGAGCCGGGGAAACCGTTGATTTTGTATCTATCAATAACCGACACGACAATGGGTTCCATGCTTGCGCAGGAATCTGAGGATAGAGTAGAGAAAGCCATCTATTACCTGAGCAAGAAGATGCTGGAATATGAGACCGTTACACCCGTTAGAGAAGGCTTGTTGGCCTTATATGGGCTACCAGGAATTGAGGCACTACCTATTAGCTCACTCTATAATTCTGGTTTCGAGATTAGATCCCATGAAATATCTCTTCGAGAAACCAGCACTTACGGGTAGGCTAGCCCGTTGGTTGCTTCTTCTCTCCGAATTTGATTTGAAGTATATGACTCGTAAGTCTGTGAAGGGGAGAGCGGTAGCGGAGTTCCTAGCCGACCACCCAGTGGAAGGAGACGAAGCAGTAGAGTATTTGTTCCCAGATGAGGCTATTCTGTAGATCGAGGAAGAGATTTGAACCATGTACTTTGACGGAGCATCTAACCAGTACGGTTATGGAATAGGTGTGTTGCTGATAGCACCTGACAATTCCCATATACCTTTAGCTTTCAAACTCCCGTTCAAAGTATCAAACAATGAAGCAAAATACGAGGCATGTATCGCTGGCTTGGAAGCTGCCTCGGAACTAGGGGCAAAACGGTTGGACGTCATTGGGGACTCGAACCAGGTTGTGTCTCAAGTGAAAGGAGACTGGAAGGTTAAAGAAGAAAGGATGAAAATCTATCACCAAACCCTGGACATTCTGATTCCCATGTTTGAGAAGCTAACCTTCATGCATCTATTAAGACAGAACAACAAGTTCGCTGACGCCTTATCAACTCTATCTTCCATGATAGACATCCCTTTGGGAGTCCGGATGCATCCGATCATTATTGAACATAATTATGTGCCAGCCTACGAGCTGATTGCCACAATAGAAGATGTACAAAATCAAAACCCCTGGTATCATGACATCTGGAACTTCTTGGAAAAGGAGGCTTATCTACTAGGGGCAAATGCCAAAGATAAAAGGGCAATACAGCGAATGGCTACTCAGTTTATCATCTGCGGGGGTAAATTGTATAAATGAGGCCATCTGGGAATGCACAAGCTGTGTGTTGATGCAGAAGAGTAGAAGGGCTTAATGGAGGCCATCCACGGAGAAGAGTGCGGATCGCACATGAGCGGGGTAATGCTAGCCCGGAAGATTCTCAGGCAGGGTTACTACTGGTTAACCATAGAGGAGGATTGTATCGGTTTTGTTCGGTGATGCCACGAATGTCAGATTCATGCAAATCGCATGAATATCCCGCCGTTAAAGTTATACAACATGACTTCATCATGGCCATTTTCAGTCTGGGGAATTGATGTTATTGGGGAAGTTACTCCGAAGGGGTCAAATGGGCATGAGTATATCCTGGTGGCAATAGATTATTTTACAAAGTGGGTCGAGGCCCAATCCTATGCAGTGTTGAAAGCGTCGCACGTAACCAAGTTCATCAAGAATAATATCATCTGTCATTATGGGTCCCGAATGAGATCATTTCAGACAATGGTTCCCACTTCAAGAAAGAAGTGATCGACTTGTTGGAGAAATACAACGTGGCTTTTCATAAGTCATCCACATAACGGCCACAAACCAATGGAGCTGTAGAGGCCGCCAACAAGAACATCAAGCACATTCTACAGAAGATGGTGGAAACCTACAGGGACTGGCCAGACAAGTTGCCATTTGCTCTCTGGGGCTATAGGACATCAATCCGAACATTTACTAGGGAAACTCTGTATTCTCTGGTTTATGGGATGGAAGCTGTTCTGCCAATTGAAGTTGAAGTTCTGTCTCTGCGGGTTATGGCTAAGTGCCAGATAGCAGAAGCGGATTGGCAGCAGAGCAGGTTCGATGAACTAATCCTGTTCGACGAGAGGAGGCTGAAAGCACTGTACCATGTCCAAGGATATCAATGCAGAATTGCCAGGGCTTTCAATAAGAAAGTTAAGTCCAGGAATCTGAAAGAGGGGGATTTAGTGCTCAAAGATAACCGAACTCCTATCCATGACCCTAGGGGCAAGTTCAGACCCAATTGGACTGGTCCTTACATCATCAAATCTATCTGGTCGGGTGGAGCTGTAATTCTTATGGACCTAGATGGCCTTGAATTCTCTCAACCAATCAACATGGACAAGTTGAAGAAATATTACCCCTGAGAGGCTCGCTAGGCCGAAAACCTGAAAGGACGACCTAGGCAAAAGTTAGAGCACAAAAAAATTTGAAATAAGAAAAACTGAGCTCGCAAGGTTAAAAACCCAGAAAGGGCGGCCTTGGCAAAAGTTAGAGTGCAAAAGGAGCGTGTTAATACCTGAGTGAATCTGAACCGAACTACGTAAGGCTTGATTCCCATTTCTGGGATACGTAGGCAACTTCATTCTGAAGTCCAGCCATAAACACTTCCAAATCAAATGCGTCCATGAGATTGTTCTGGTCATCTTTGTCTTTTCTGTATCCAAGAGTTCGGTTGTGGTCTTCACTATAAGAGCTTGTTACAGTACAGTGCAGTGCAGTGCTATTCAGACAAGGGGCAACTTCCCATTTGCTGGATTTGAGGTTGTACATCTCAAAGTTAGATTTCGGGTGTGTCCAGTTGTGATCCTTAGCGAAAATGGTTTTGAAAAGTTTTAATACAAGTTGATTTTGTTCAAATTAATCTTTTTACAACTTAGACCATCTTTGGACCAAAAGGACAATTTTCAGTGCCCATAACCTTCAATTTCATTGATTTCAATACAAAGTTCTCCAACGCTCGATGCAAATCAAAGTTTTTTTTATTATTACATTCAAAAGAAAAACTTGAAAGTTAGATCAAAGCAATAAACTTGGGGCACAGATGAGTCAAGTGTTCATGCGTCCCCTCCCTGAGGTTGTGGAAGCTTCAGATGCTAAAGTAGGCCCTGTTTTCACCTCATCTTCAAGACAAGCTATGCATTCGCCAGAAGTTCAAGCCAAGCTATGCATTCACCAGAAAGGGCGCAACTGAAATTGGGAACGGGAGCTAGAAGTTCTCTTGTCCTCCAAGCAGTGGGATATCGAGCTAGTTGTGAGCTTTGGATTGGAAATAAAGTCGGGTATTCTACCCCCTCTTCTGGGCAAATCTAGTCGTGTCTGAACTGATGCCTGAACCGGAATGGGAAATAGAAGACACAGTGTGTCAAGCCAATCAACTGAATGCCAGGTTGTCCAAACATGCTGTAGCTTATCTTGGGCAAATCAAACCAGGAGCAACGCCAAGCAATGTCAATGGCAGACCTGTTACACATCCAATGGCACCACCACCCCTCGTTTCGGAAATCAATTAGCTGTTGGCAAAAGAAATAGCCTCGTGCTGAATATTCCACGCATGAGTCCACTACCTTGAACCTGTCCATGAGCCATATCTGGGGAGGGATGAAAATTAAGAGATTAAAGAATACTGAGATGTGCGTTGAGAGGAAAAAGTGAGAAAAGGTTTTGAGAGAAAAACCGAGCTTGAGTGCCGAGAGATGTGAGAAACACATATGAGAAGGGTGGGAAACATTACCTGCAAGAGTAGTGGACTCCCTGCCAATTTGGTTGTCTCTCGCCGATGGAAAGCATCCAAGCCTATCAAAGTCCCAGCTACTGTCAAGCCTATACAGCTCTTGCCCTCTTTCAAGCCTTGGGCTACTTCGATCAAGTGAATGCTAGACCCTCCGAAGCCAGGGGCAAGAAGAAAATGAGCCAACATACACAAACAGAGGGCATCCTACCGAAAACCTTGCCAAAGACGGTCGCCGCGGTCGCCGGCATCAGAAAACCAATGAATCAGACTGGGAATGTCTAGTTCTCTGTTGTGAACCAAGGATCGAGCCTCATGTAAAGTGTGCCCCACATCCGTCCTAAAGCCTAGATGTGACTAAAACGGGACTGGGACAGGATTTCCTCGCCACGCTGGGATTCCATCAAAAGTTGGAATTCTTCAATTGTAAGCCATATCTCTTGTCATCCGAAGTTAAAAACATGTGTAACCGGTTTCCAACATCTAGTCGCGGCATGAAGGAATGGAAAACACAGCAGGGTACGACTTAGCGAAAATAGTGCATTTATCTCGAAACCCCAGAAATTCACTTTTTCCGAGCCATCCAGAGTTGCAATCCAATTTGAGAGTTTTTCGGTGAAGAATGGCTCCATTTGTGGCAAAAATAGAGTTGGAATGAAGAAACTACGAAGTCCCAACTTTTGTAGAAGATAAAGTGCTGAGTGGAAGACAGATGGCAGCGATCTGGAGGTTCCCTGCACTAGTGGCCGACCAGCCAGTGTTGGTGGCCGACCGGCTAGTGCTAGTGGCCGACAACCTCTGCCTATAGCCGACATAATTCCCCTGGTCTTCCTGTGTGTTAAGAGTGTTGAAACCTGTGTTTTGTTCTACTCTTGGTGCATTTTGCCGCCTTATCTTAAGAGTTTTGTTGAGTCACTTTTTATATTTTTTTCTCTTTGTTTATCGAGTTGTTTTGTTGTTTCTTATTGAGTTATATTGATGTTGTTTTGCTTATCGAGTTGTTGTTTTGTTTATCGAGTTGTTGCATTAGTTTTTCATTAGGTTGTTTTACTCTGTTTGTTATGTGTTGGTCGGTTCATTACCTGATTAAGAAATTGCCAATACAATGTACAATATTCAATTTCATCAAATCCCGTTTTTGTGTAAGATGGTGCAATGTGATGCTCAGAATGTAAAACACAACACGTTTCATCAAAGAGCTGATTTTCATTCCAATCATGGTTTCTTTTTTTACAAAAGGGTACAAGTTTTTATGAAAATAAAATTGTACAATGTGCTAACACTACTAGCTAAAAGAAAAAAGCACAAAGAGACTAAGCAAAAATATCTAAATCAGTGCCATCCACCTCAGGATCGAGAGGCCCTCTTCGTCCTTTTCCTGGGCATGGACTCAGAGCTATCTTCATTAGCGCCGCTGTCAGAGGCCCCGTGTCCGAGCTAGCTACTGAACCGGCCTCAGCATCATCTCCGCTCTCAGAATCTGAGCCAGCATCGCCCTCTCCGTCCTCAAATGACTCTGACTGTGGACTCGCTGCCTCCTCGTCCTCACTCGTCTCGTCATTATTGTCCGAAGCGGGCTCTGAAGGGCCACTCTCGTCACGGGTGCCCCTCGCTCTGCCTTGGTTACGAGCCGGAGCCTCCCGTCTCTCTCTCCTTGCTGCCGGAGGAGGTGCTGATGGTCCTGCTGTAGCTCCTGCCGAAATGTCCAATGTGGCTGGGATCTGAAAAGGGCATTTTGTCAAATACATCAGTCGTGGTGTATATCAAAAGCAGTGATTGAATGCAATGTTTGAGATGCAGCGTTTAAATGCAATGTTTGAATACAGTGTTTGAGTGCAGTCTGGAACAGATTATGTTTGAAATGCTGATGTATGCCAGAATCTTGTAGAGACTGAGCAGGTTTATGCTCCTCTTCACCATCTTTGTCGGGGAAGCCACTAGCTCGAGGGCCTGCCCGGTGTACTCTATGGGTGCCTACAAGTGCGTTGAGAGGATCAGTGTTCTATAAAGCATAACTGAAGTGAAGTAAATATACAAAATGAAAAGTATGGTACATACTGGAGTCGGGCCTCGAACCCCAACTAGCTCATGCCTGGCTGATACGCGCTCAATGGGGATCCGGCAAGCCTCCCTGGTATGTCGACGGTAGGTGAGTGTGGTAGGCAGCTCTGGCCACCCAGTCCTCTGTCTCATCCCAGAACCTCTCCTACCATGGGTCCTGGTCACCCTGGCCCCTCTGCCTCTCTCTCCCGCAGCTGGAGCCCTCGCACTCTCACCTCCACGGGCGCCAGTCAAAGGTGGCATGAGGTATGTCTGGATGAAGGCTGTGTAATCACCCTCGACTCAGAAGAAGTCAGCGTCCCAACCTCTGGTGAAATCAATCATCTCCTGCAAAGTGTATTTCTCTGTGGCTCTCCTGTATGTCGAAGGTGGCATGGGAACTACCGGCTCGGGCAAGCCGACGGTCTGGCATAAAAATTGATCTCCTAAGAACCACACTCGACAAACCGGGCCCTCGAGCAAAAGCCGAAAGTGGGAAGCCTCTCGGGCGCCAGTGAACTGATCCCTGACTCTTTTAGGCATCGTCACCTAGGGCTGCCGAGTAATCTGTAAATAGAGAGTATGCAGATTGTTAGTTATCATCAGTTATTGAAATATGAGTCAGAATCAAAAGAAAACGGAAATAACAGAGAAGCTTGAGTTACCTCTGCCGCGGTCACAGTATCGAAGTATTGACGGAAGAAGGGGAAGGACTCCCGGGACCTCCACTGGCATCTCCCGTCATACTAGCGAGAGTATGGCACGACAGGGGGCATCTCCACCTCTGGCTCTGGGGTAAGTCTCAGAAAGTATGCGTACACCCATAGGTGCAGAAAGCGAAACGGCAATAGTGAGTATACAATAGATAAATGTATGCAAAGCAGAAAGCAGATTGTGTGTGTACAGTATACAGTGTGTGCAGTGTACAGAGTATGCAAAGCAAAAAGCAGATTGTGTGTGTACAATATACAGTGTATGCGGTGTACAGAAAATACTAAGCAGAAAGCACAACAGAAAATGCAAAATAGAAAGGTAAAGCATACCTCCCAGGCCCTCCAGTAGCCTCCTATCAGATGCTCGCTCCTGCGAGAGGTGGAGCTCATGTACTCGTATAAGGTGGCCAAGCCAGCGCCGCCCCAATTGTAGAATCGTACATGAGGCAGGTCCACCATCATGAGGTATAGGCCGACGGTGTTCGCCCGGTCGACGAACAGGGTAGTGCCAAACAGGAACATCAGGAAACCTCGAGCATACTGCTCGGTCTCCTCTCAGGTCACTGGTGTTGTCCCTCTGTAGTGGTCTGCAAACCAGGAGTATCGAACCATCCCTGATTAGGAGATAGGTAGGCGAGTCCCCAGCAAATAAATCTGGGCGGCCTCCCACTCGCCCATATCTGTGTCATAAGGAATCGGATGACCCCCCACCTCTGTGCCGGTGAGCATAGAGAAGTTGAAGGGAGTCATCGTCATCTCCCCTGCGATAGAGAAGTGAAAGGAATTGGTGGTATTCCACCACCTCTCTACAAGGCACCTAGTAGAGGCTGGCTCGCTATAGATGAGTGAGAGCCCCATGCAGAATGAGCCGAAGTCAGCCTCGTCGATGATGTGGCGAACGTCGTCAGGGAGCTCCATGTACCACTCTCTCGCCGATGTGGTCCCATATCCTCTGATGGCGCATGAATCCCCCCGTGATCAAGACAAACAGATGAAATGTAATGTAAGTAATATAGTGCAAAAGTGTGATTGGGCAAGCAATGCAGATAGAACATGAGAAAATGCAAGAATACCGTGTATACCTCAGAGGTGCCATGAGCTAAATGTGACTCCGGCTCACACAGTGAGAGGTCCTCCGGTGCACCTCGTGCAAATCCTCTGAACTGACGAATGCTATTTGGTGGTAGCACGTGTATCACGAGGTGATACGTCGCCGGGTTAAAAGATCGAAAGCTAAGTGGCAGTGGCTCAAACTCCGGATCCATCTCCATCTCTGGAGAAGCTCTGTCATATGGAATGTCGTCTGCCATCTTGAGGAAGATGAGAAAGTGGTCAGAAATGGGGAAAATGGGTGAAGAATGCCAAGAGTCACGAAGTCAACTCCCAAGAGGGAAAATGGCAAAAAAGTCAAAGCTCGGGAAAGGGCACCAAACTCAAGGGTAACTCGAGGGAAACAAGCCTCAAGTGATGGAAATGAAGAAGGAAGCACCGAAATTAGCTTTCAATCGGTTCAAAATGGAGTAAACTACGAGGGTTTAGTGAAGAAACTGTTCATGGGGCATTGGAAAATGCGTATAATGCTCGGATCGAAGGAGGATAATGGTCTAGAGAGAGAGGAGTATGATTTTTGGCAATAGAGAAGTGGAGAAATAGGGTTTGGAACCCTATACTTAAACACCTGAGGTGAAATGGCCATTTTGCTCCGAATCTGCCATCGGTGGCCGACAGACACCATTGGTGGCCGAAAACTATTTTTGGTGGCCGATTGGTGGCCGATCACCTTCCGTGGTGGCCGACAGGTCTTCAGTGCTCTCCATGTATGTTTTACTACTGTTTTGTGCCCTTGCTTCTCAAGAAAGCGCAAGGAAGGCTCACTTTTAAGCTCAAAGTGTCTCTGCGGAAACCCCGAACTATGTCTTCAGTGCATGGCTCATCACTACTCAACATGGGCAACTTGTATCCTTTTTCTTAAACATACTACAACTCTTCCGAGAGGTAAATCGGAAGTTGCGAATGAGTCGTCTTCATCAAACACGCTTTTGTCGTTGCATAGAACGCGCATGTCTTTGTCGTTGCATGGAACAAGCATTTTGTATTGTTGCATAGAACATGCATCCCGATGTTTGCATAGAATATGCATGTTGCATTGAATATGCATTGTTGTTATTTTGCACAGAATATGCATGTTGTGTTTTATTGAATTGTAGATGCTCTCATGTTTGCATAGGATATGCATGTTGCGTTGTATTGCCTTGTACATGTCCTTACATTTGCATAGAAAATGTTCGTACCTGTTGTATCGACCATGCGTTTGCTACTATCGCATAGAGTATGCATTACTCTGTCTATTGCATAGAACATGCTCTCACTCGCACCGCATAGAATATGCTTCTGTTTTGTTCCTTGCATGTTGTGCACGAAACATGCCCCTAACGTTGTGTCACGGTTATTCGGTTTGCATAGAACATGCATTCTTGTTGTATTGTACCTGTTAAGCTTCTTTCTTATGCAGGCACGATATTGTATGTACGGTTCATTCAAAGCTGGTGCAACCGGATGATATTGTATGTATGGTTCATTCAGAGGAACTCCAGGTAAGATCATTCTTGTCCCTTGAACACCTTGTTGGTTAGAAACACTCGGGTACACCTGGTGTTTACACCACACCTTGTTGGTTAGAAACACTCAGGTACGCCCAATGTTTACACCACACCTTGTTGGTTAGAAACACTCGGGTGCGCCCGGTGTTTACACCACACCTTGCTTTGGTTAGAAGCATTGGGACGTGTTCCCAATGTTTATACCACCCCACCCCCCCAGTTAGAAGCGTTTAGAACGTGTTCCGATGCTTATACCACCCTGTTTCGGTTAGAAACATTGGGACGTATTCCGATGTTTATACCACCCTCCGGTGTTTACACCACTCCCTTTTCCCTTTCATGTGTGGCCCGTTAGGACCTTTTTAGTTATAAACATTCAGGTACACCCGGTGTTTCCGTCATCCTCTTCTCCTCTCGCGTGTGGCGTGTTAGAACGCTTTGGTTAAAAGCATTCGGACGGGTTCCAATGCTTATGCCACTCTTTGTTTTAGTTACAAATATTTGGACATCTTTCATATTTATCACTGTTCTCTTTGGTTCGGAATATTAAGGTGTGTCCCTGGGTTCACACCATCTCTCTCCTCGCGTGTGCCATGCATTAGGATCTTGTTTCATGCCTCAAGTGTGCCTGAGGGTTGTGTAGTTCTTTGCCTTTCCTGCGTGATGCGTAGTTAAGCCTGCATAATTTTCTTATATCCTTTCTGCATGAAATGTGGTTTGGTTCATGTTTACTTACTTATGTATGAGTTTGCTATAGCATTTCTTTGCATAACATTGGCATATAGATGTTTCATTACAGCCTCATTGCATGATCATAAGTTATGTTCTGCATCGTGCATGTAATTTGCATCTTGCCCCAGAACTACGCTGGTTTGATTCCTTACAAAGGGATACGCAGGCAGCCTACGGGCGCAACCGTTCTTTGTTTTGATTGCATGTTTGTCCAAGTCTTCAGCCTTGTCAAAAATGAGTCGTCTCTGGGTTTTGACATTCACTCCCGCCATTTCATGACTTCCAAGTTCTGTCAAAGAGAGGCAACTGTAGACACCCCATTTTTTACCGTTCTCAAGACTTGGACGTCATCGTTTGAACACTCGATGGTTTTGTATGCTCGTATTCGTTTTGAGTGCTTGAAGGTCTCGGCTGAGCGCCTTGCCTTTGAGCCTCTAAACTTGTCTGTTTTGTGCTTGGTTGTGGACCAAGAGCTTGTTGTTTCAAGTCTGGAGGAGAGGGTGGCTTGTCGGCCATCCCCACAGTCCATCGGCCATTGGCTTGTGCTTGCCGGCCATCAGTGGTGGCCGGTCGGCCACATTGATGGCCAGTCGGCCACACTGATGGCCGGCGGCCATTTTTCTCCTTTTTCAGATATTTGTTTGCCAGCTATGCCAGCTGTTGTTCACTGAAGTGCATCTCCATACACGTGTATGGAGGGATAAATACAAGCTTGAATCTTGATTTTCTATATATAAGGGGTGTCCTCCCCCATTTTTGAGGGTTAGAAAATTTGGATCAAATTTCTCTCTCTCTCTCTCTTCTTTGTTTTGTGCCTTAAAGCCTTGTTTCTCTACACCTTTGTACATCAAGCCTTAACCAAACACTCTCACCTTGGAGCTGAGGTCCCTTGGAGCCTAGTTGGAGCTTTTGGAAGGAGGTTTGAGCCTGAAATTGTGGCTGTTTAGTGCTGTGCTTCAAGAGGTATAAGACTCACCTTGTAAGCTTTGTTTTGACCACTTATTTTGCCATCTTTTTATACTGTTTTTGAGCTAGTTTTCAACTACAAAAAACTCTGATTTTTTAGCCTTAACATAATGGTTTGAGGTCATTTTGTGTAAAGGGGTAGTCCACCCTTCTTGTTGCTTTATTGTGTAAGCTTTTGTACCATCTTTTAGCATATTCACATCAAACGTTTTCGCCGCTTAAACCACTGAAATTCAGAGTTATTTCAGTAGTAAAAACTTGGTTTTAAAGTCCAAAATTGAAGGGGGTAGCCTCCTTCCTTGTGTCTTGTTTGCAAGCCTAGATAGCTTAACATGTGAGCATAATTTTCTACCATTTTGTACCTTAATCTCAGCATGTTTTTGCTACTATTTTGACTAGTTTTAGCTCTGTTTTGAGCTGGTTTGGTCCTTTGAGGCTTGTATTGTGTGGTTGTAGTGCAATCTCCTTCACTAGCTTAATGTTTTAGGCTTTTAAACATGAATTGCATGAGTTGTTTTCATGTTTTAGTGTCATTTTGCACTCCATTTCAGCACTAAAATCTCTGCAATCTCACTCTATTCTTCACTCTTTCATTTGTTTTGAAAGTGGCTTTGAACCCCTTGTGGCTTGAGTGTGGAATTGAGACCCTCATGCCTAATGGTATAATTCCTTTGGGAGTTCATTACCAACAGCATGAGGCCTCTTTCATGCTCAAGGCACTTGTGGTTTAAGCCCTCTTCCATTAGAGGATAATCACCTTTTGGACTAATCAATTAAAGAATGGATTGTAAGTTAAAATGTGTAAACAAAATGAACAAAGTAAAAGAGGCAAGATAAGCATCTTTCATGTTGCATTGCATGTGTTTAGATCGGATGTTAATTCGAATACAAGAAGAATGGGACGTTCTATACTCAAAGTGATGAAACGTGCCACTTTTCTTGGTCACCATCACCCTTGATCATACATGATAGGGTTGTGGTCTTGTTGAGTCTTGTTTGTGCACTTATTAAGCTTGTACAAGATTGGTTCTTTAGCCATCACGCATGAAAATGCTTGGTTGATGGCTTAAGAGTGAAGAGCTACACTCCTTTGAACTTGTGTGATGATAAGGAGGGTAGCGGTACATACACTCCTTGAGAATACACTGCTTTGCCTCTGTTTGCTCTCTGTTGCAGCAAAAAAGGAAGTTCAGGGAAGGGGTGGCCGACCGGCCACCAGAAGCAGCCGACCGGCCACCAATGGTAGCCGACAGTCACCGTTGGTAGCGGACCAGCCAAAAATGAAATTGTGCACAAGTGTGTTCCTGAGTTGAAGTAGAGGTGTTCTGGAAGTTGGCAACATTGTTGGTGTTCAAGCAAGTGCAAATAGAGGCTGCATAAGCAAGGCGGTGGCATTTTTGGGAGGAAAACCAACCAAGCATGCATGCATCCCTCGTCCCTCAAGGCCGTTTAATTGCTTTATTAGTTAGTTGTAGCTAATTCATTCATGCAAGTGTTGTAATTAATTAATTAATTAATTCATATTGTAATTAATTAGTTTAATTTGGTTTGTAATAATTAGTTAACTAGAGTAGTTAATTAGTTTTGGTTTGTGATAGCTTAGCTTAATTAGCGTAGCTAGTTAGCTTATTCATTCGGACCCTCCTTCGCGAGGGCGTAATGTTGTAATAAGTGTGTGTGCGTGTGTGCGTGTCTTCCAACCTCACGTCTTTCTCCCTTTTACTTAACCGCTTTTCATGGTTAGATGAGGAACATTTTTAATTAGCATACCTTATGCTTGCATGTTTGCAATCATTCATTTGTCTTGCATGCACCGAGGCTCGGCACATCATTCAAACTGCATTGTAATTTCAATACTTCTTTGAATACGCGTTTCAAAGCATGCTATCAAAGTGTTGCATATGCCATATCAGTAGCCGAGCCTATTAATTTCATATTGCATGTGTTGTATTAGGCATCTTGTATAGTTAGGATCAAGCATTTTTTTTTTCTAACTAGTTTTTGTTTTGGCTTGGAGTACTCGATAAGTTTTATGCTTTAGCATACTTGCACGAGTGTGTTTGCCCTATTGCCATGTTTTGCATGCTTGCCATGAGGCTATGTGCTTAAATGTTTAACTACATGAATGCCTGTGGATGAAGGTTTTGTTGCTTGAATTGGAACGATTCAATGAATGTACGTTTTAAGCCTACTTTGTTGTGGGAAATCATGTTTTAAGCCCACTTGAGGTGGCAAATCCGCATTTTTAAGCCCACTTGAGGGTGGCAAATTCAAACAATTTTCGCAAAACAACATGACTTGAAATGTTCCAATTCTTGCGATGTGGTCTATAATTGTATGCGTGCGCATCACATAGTAAGGTTAGATTAATAACCAGAATAAGAACACATAATGTTCATAAAAAAACATATCATGATAGTAGAGGCCGATCTTTGATCGGGCGAGCGAGGGTGCTCATTTCAGGACCTTCCCCTCTCGTACCCAAGTTCCCGAGCCGAGACAATTTTGGTGATGACGGACACGTGGCCTTTGGCACGAGTCAGGGTTTCCTAAATTTCCCTAAAACAAAATATTTAGGTGTCAACTCTGTCATCTGGCAAAGCAGTCCAATTTTGACATTATTTGATTTAAAATTGATTTTCCAAAAGGTTTGTCAGATTTGGACTCTTTGGTGATTATCATTTTCACATTGCACTTGTGAGACTAGATTCAGAACCGCGGGAGTCCGAACTGTGAGGCCTTCTTTTCAAACCCTTTTCCGAAAGGCGGGGGCGCGGAAAAAGGCGAGCCCACACTCGCGTAGTAATTGATAATCAATGTGCTGTGAAAATTGAATTTGAAGACTTGATAATAATAGGAAGAAATAAAGAAATAGTTTGAGCCCAAGGATTGTGAACACTTTAAAGATGAATCTTTATGCCTCTATGGATGTCCTGTTATATTTTTGTAACGAAAACATTGAATGATTTGATGGATAATAGAGAAGGTGAACATAATGTGTTACTTGTTATGCAAATGGAATTTTAACATATGGTGGATGTGTTACGGGAATAATAGAACGAAACGTGTTATGGGAATAATGGATGATGTGTCAGCTTTGCCCACTAATCACAATGACGGACGACTCGAGAAAATTTATTGAATGTAATGTTGTTTCGAGGTCTGTTTCCTGTCGTATTTTGAGTCAGCAAAGCGTGGCACTTAAAATAGGTTCCGTCTTCCTTTCGGAGTAGCGCCCGATAAAGTGTGTGGTATGTTGGGATATGTTAAGGTTCTGCATTCCTTCCAGCTTGTGACTGGTAAAGCGTGAGGGTCCGTGTTCCTTCTAGCTTGTGACCGGTAAAGCGGTGTGACTAATGAAGATGACTTGTTAATGGATCCAGTATTGGATATGACACTATTTGAAAGAATGGAAATGAAATGGTAATTGGATTAGAGGTTGGTGAGTTTTGTTACACTGGATTGCTTATGACTATAAGGGAAGATTATGAGTTTTGTTTTGTAAATAATTGAGAAATTGACTTACAAAGGGTTTGTTATTCTTGTGTTATGTTTGAACTCTAATTGATAATGTAAACGTTAATGTGATGTAATTATTTGACAAGTGGGAATTAAGTGTATGAGGATCATCTTTTTGAATATAAAGGAAATTTGGATTTTGGTGTTATGTTGTTGTAGTAATTGGAAATAGTAAACGGAAATGAAATGAGAAATAATTTGGAATCAGGTTAATAAATTTAAGATGATATTCTTTCTTAAGTGTACTTGTTGAGAATTTATGGCTTCCTAATGATGAGGAACAACATTTATGGCAGGGAGTTTTCTTAATTGTTCAAATGAAATTTTAAGAAAAAAGATACTCTACATATAATATTTTGAACTTACAAAATGTCACCTTACTATATGGTATCACCCTGCATGCATAATCATTTCTATCTATGAGATTTCCTACTGGGCATTAGTGCTCACCCCTCATAGTTTTATTTTTTTCAAGAAGGGAAATTCAAATTCAATAGTTGAAGAGTTATGGAGTCCATGTATCTCTTATGTGTAATCTCATAGTAGATGTGAAGGAAATGAATTTTGCACATTGATGTTTGTAATTATTTATTTGTAACTCCGTAGAGGAAGCATGGCATGTATTATTATTATTGTTGTACTCATTGATAGAGAGAATAGGTATTATTATGTTTCTATTACTCAAGGGTAATAGATATATAAAAAAATTAAATTTAAAAAAAATGGACCTAAATTAAAGGCTTTTGGTAATATTTCCGAGTAATTAAAAATTTGGGGTGTGACAAAACCTTACATGCTCTGTCTTCACTTTGAAACCAAGAATATCTCTGGCTCCTTAGCTTTACTAGGTGTGTTAGCATTGGAAGCTGCAATGGCCATTGTGGTTGCCCTCGTTGATTCACGAGCCCTCTTATCTAGCTGAATGAGACTTCAGTAGCCAAAATGGCCTGAGGAGTCGAGTCATGAGAAGCCCTAGCATATAAACATCGCACTACCACCGATGCAGCATCCTTAGCATCCTCTGCACTAAGCGAAGCCAATAGGCTGTGACCCAGAATTCTCAAAACAGACTGTAAAAGCTCCTATAGAAGTGGAATTCAAGCCCCTTTCGGAGCCGAAACAGTCCCGTTTTCAGTAATTCCCAAATTACTCATCCCTTCTACAACATCATCGATTTCAGAAACCCTGATTCCATCTGAAAACCCGTTCGAGGGTCGAGATTGAGTGGTTAGGTTAGGGTTTGGCTTGTTTCAAGGGGTGTGGTAGAGAGAAGGTTGAGAGAGATCATGAATCGAAATAAGGACTAGTTTGCCGGTGCGTGATTTGGCCTCAGTGGTTTAGAGAGAGAAGAGAACGGCTTCGAAGCCAGCGAGGGAGGACATGGAGGTGGACGCGGCGAAGGAGGAATAGATACGAGAGAGGTAAATACTGGAGAGGAGAGGAATGGAGGAGAGGACGACGAGGCGGAGATCAATGTCGAATGACTGGTAGGTCTCATAAAGCCATTGGAGCACTTCCTCCTTCTTTGGGGTTTCGTGTCTTACCGAATCCCAACCTTCTTCACTGCCATCAAATCTGAATTAGATCTTAGAGAGAGGTGTTGATTGGATTCGAAATCATAGAAATCTGAGTGCTCAAGAGATTTTTAGATTATGAAATCGAATCTGATTTAGATCTCAACTGTTAGACATGGTCTCTGTCTTCACTATCGGCGATAGATATGTGTGGATCGCTCACGATGGTCAGATCTCGGCCTAGGACTCAAATCTGATTTAGATCTCGATGATCTTCTTAGATTCGGTGGAGGCACCAACGGAGGAGAAAGAGGATGAGCCGAGGTGGTGCGGTGGGTGTTTTGAAGAAAGAGAGAGAGAGAGAAAGAGAGAGAGAGAGAGAGAGAGGCACCAGCGGAGGAGATAAGAGGATCATTGATGGCAGTGGCAATCTGTGGCGATGGTTGTGGCGATCTGCGTTGAGGTGAGGTGAGGTGAGGTGAGGTGGGGTGAGGTTTGGTAGGGAAAGAGAATCTATGTGAGAGGTTTGAACAAATTGTTGTCTGTAAACAAAGAACAAGGACAGACACCAATATCAAGTGGTTTCCCTCTAAAAAAATCTCACCTTAGCCACTAAATTCATTTTTTCAAGCAAACGCTTAATATATATTGAATAAATTTTTTGGTAGCCAAATCTCAATCAAAGGCGACTAAAGTATTAGTCTCCAAAAGTACTAATTTGGCAACTAATTTTTGTTGGTCAGAAAAAATGAATATACGACGACAAATATTTTTTTTAGTCACCAAAACTTAACATTTTCCAACAAAATTGTTTGTTCGCCAAAGCGAAACCATAACAATATCACTGTTATCTGCAACTAAATTCTTCCGCCCAGCTTTTCACCCTCCCGCCTATATTTTTGGCGACTAATATTTTAAATTGGTCACAAAAAATCACTTTTCTGCGACAAAATTACTTTAGTCGGTAATAGTATAAACTTTTAGCTACAAAATTTTTTAGTTGGCAAATGTCATTTTTTTGCAACCAAAATTTTTTTAATCGGCAAAAGTGTAATTTCTTGTATGCAGAGTCAATGAGATTACTGAACTAGGTTCCTTGAGATTGAGATGAGTGATTACGGAGTTTGATAATCTTTGGTCACTTTCCTTGAATTTAAAATTAGTAATTATGATAATCTTTGGTCCACGACACTGGACTTTCCTTGAATTTAAAATTATTTTTGCCCCAACATAATCGTATGCAACACTACACAAAATCATCTATTGAACCATTCTTTCTATCACACTCAAAATTAAAACTGAAGTTTCCTAGCCCAAAAATGTTAGAAATCCTAAAAATTTTACCAAAAGTTCTATCAAATGTTTTACATGGGTGTGAGACCCATGTGAGACATTTAGTAGAAGTTTTGGGTCTCTAGCATTACTCTTCCTAGCCCATTTCTCATAATTATATGTTTAAAAAATTTTAAAAAAGAAATGCATATTAAAACTTCATAATTACTCCATGACTTTTACATTAGGTTATGCTTGGATCTTTGAATTTGTAAAGAAAAAAAAAATAGAAAAAAAAAAAGAGAAATCAAACTTAAATTTTCTTTTTCTTTTCCTTTTCTATTTTTTTGTCTATATAAATTTAAGATCTAAATACAATATTATTATTATTATTATTAGTATTATCAGTATTATTATTAAGCTTTGAGATTGACTAGAAAAAAAAAATTTGTAATTTCAATGGGTAGACAGGAAAAGCAATAAAGTGAGTAAATGGTTTGAGTTGGACAAGTAAAATGGTAATTTCTATCAATGTTCATATCCAACCTAAACGTAGGTTTCGTGTCAAAGTTTAATTTTGTTAATGTTGGACCAAAGATTTACCACACAAAGCACTAGTTATGAATTGTCACATTTGCCCATTTAGGAGTTCATAATGGTATTTGACTAGATTTCACATGTGGGGTGAGGGACCTTTAAAAACCTTGAACAAGGGATTTTTTTTTTCTCTTTTTGTTTTTTTGGATAAAAAAAGTAATAACGCTCCGTGGGGACATTATACTATTTGTGGGCTTTGGCTCTGAAGTAATCGGTTGCCAGTTAGATTTAACCCAACCCAAAAGAAGGGACCCACCATCGGAGCGAAAGAGAAATGCAGCAACCCCTAGCACAAGAGGTAAGTCACGAGCGGAGTATAGCGTAGTCAGTTTCAACAATTTGAAAACAACGAGCCTCTAATCGTGCCTTCCAAAAATCAAGCCTTACTCACCTGTGTGGAAGGAAGGCACATTTCTACTCCCCCATCACCCCCGGTGGTTGAACAAGGAATTTCAATTCTCACAAAATGGACATATGTAATATCATAATATGTGGATCTCTTCATCAATATGGATCTTAAAAAGTTTGATTTTGTGTGGCCTGGGAACGAAAGTTATTTTGCAGAGATCTGCACGAGTTGGGCCAAAGATTTATTATATATTCAAATTGAACAACCATCAAAACATATCATATTTAAGAGGTCCTTCTATGGGGTAAGCAGGTAATGTTGAAAAAAATGATTTTTTGGTTTGAGAATTGAATGAAATTATCTCATAAAGTTGGCCTCATGAATAAGAGATTGAGAATGATGATTGAGCTTTTTATACATGGTCTAACCATGAGAGATATATGGCCTAACCATGAGGGACACATGGCCTTAATAGTGTCTTGGACCATGAGGGACACATGGCCTTAATGGTGTTTTAGACCATGAGACACACATGGCCTAACCATGAGGGACATATGGTTTTGGAAGCCATGAGGTACACATTGCTTTGCCATATGTCTTGCCAAAGATGCCTATATAAGGGCATGCTCAACATTTTGAATGTAATCAAAAAAATAAGCTAAGTTCTCTCCTCTTTTTCCCATTGTGTATAAAAGGTGACCACCCTCTTTGTTTGGAGTACAAAAAATTTTGTTCTCATATTATAGTCAGTTTGCTCCTATAATATATTCTTCCTGTGTGAGAGAGTGCTACCATTGTCAGTTCACTGGAGCTAAGTTGAAGGTGCTTCTGCGTTAGGGGGTTCTAAACCATCGTATACTAGAAGACAGAAGCTGACATACCTTCAGCACCCACAGTGAGGCGAAAAATCTATTTTAAGGAGCCTGTGGTATCACATAAGCTTCGGTTAGCTTTCTTTTCTCATTTCAATATTTTAATTTGTTATATGTATTTCTGTTCATCATCATGTAATTTCCCATGAATTCTTGTTCTATGGTTTTTCCAATTTAATTTACCATGAATCTATTTCTTTTTTTAATTCACACAATTTGTACAACAATCTTAAAATAGATTATATGTTCTCATGAAACTAACAAATAGATTCATATGTAATTAGGATTATACATTGTTCTTTTGTTTGTATTTAGGATAGAAAACAATCATGCTAGTCTAATAGATTGCTTTCCCTGGGAGTTTTGCTCATTGTATGGTCTTTGTATACACTGCTGGAAATCAAGGATTTAGAGGCGTTTAAAAAACGCCGCTATAGGTCTAAAAAACGCCGTCTAATCATTTAGTGACGTTTAGCACCAAACGCCGAAGATGCGGCCGTCGCTATAACTTTATGGCGCTTTAGAAACGTCGCTATATGACTATAGGCGGCGTTTTCTAAAAACGCCGCTAAAAGTTCTACTAAGGGTAACATGACGTCACCATGCTATTTAGCGACGTTTTAAAACGCCGTCATATCTCATTTTTCAAAAAAAATCCAACCGTTAGTGTGATATTTAGCGACATTTTTAGAAATGCCACGATAGCCTTTTTTTTTTTTTTTAATTGTGCTAATTTTATGTGATTGAACTAAAAAAATACCCGTAACAAAACTGAAAAATAGCACTAATATGAAGTTGCTATGTTTAAAAGCCTTCCTATTACATTAATGTACATAAAAGTGAGTGGTGTAAGACTCCCAACTTAACATTGCCATTCACCCAACATACATATCCACAAGAAATGCCCAAAACCAGAGGAATTAAAACAAGCATATCATATGATCTCCACTGATTTCTCATTAAACAAACAGCAGCCAGAAAGGCCAAAAAGCATGCCATTTTACCACTCCAAAAGAAAAAGCAACAGGAGTCTCAATCATCCAACAACAATCTAATATAGAAGGCAATTAGAATTGTCTTAAAACTCAAATTGACTCTTTCTCTCTCTCTCCAGTAGAATATAAGTTCCAGAATAGGGCAGTAGAAAAATACAAAAATCCCTGGAAAGAACCCATTATTTCAACAAATAAATCAGCTCCGACTGTTCCCAAAATAGCAGCAAATGTCCCAGTAGAACAAAGTCAAAAACAACCTGCATTCTACTTGGACCAAAAAATGTAATTAATAAATGGTTTCATCCAACCAAAAAGTGATTCAATTACTGGGAAATATGAATTAGAACTTGCAGAGCAAATTAATAAAAGTGATGCAAATAAATGGTTTCATCCAATCAATATATTCAATTACACACCCAAACCAGCAATCAGAATTTCAAAGTTTGAACTAGAAAAGATATAGCAAAACCCAATTCACAAACACCAAAGATGAGCCAAAATATTTTGGAGTCACTTCTCCTTTAGAATTCAAAAGTCCCTAATCCATCCTATGCACATTTTCAGAGAAAAAGAGCATTGCCAATACAAGTGAAACCCATAAATATCTAATGACACGAGGAGACATTTAGATATGGATAACTCTTTCATCCTCAATATTCATGCTTAAATATTAGTTGGAATCAACTCCCCAACACCACTAATGGCATCCTTCCCATGCACTTTGAAAGGAGTTTGATGTAAAGTAATACACTCCCTCTCTACATCTGGCAACTTTAAATCACAAAGCTCCATCTACTATAAAAATCTATCTAACTAAGTGGCTAGCATATCTTTCTAACAATGTTATTCATAGAATAGGAAAATAGCATAAATGAAAACACTACTTCCATGACAACTAAAAATCAGCTACATGAAAAGATGCCAATAATTCTGTAGTGCTTAAAATCATTTCAAAACACTGCTCCCTTCTTCAGTGTATATGAGCCTTCAACAACTAGAAAAGCTACAGGTTATAATGTTATCTGCAAAACACACATTAAACAAGATCCTCAACCTTTCAAATTGAACATGTAGAATCAATAAGGCCTATTCTTTTTCTTTTTTTTTTTTTTTTTCTTGCCAACAAAAAAGAATTGTAACTTAACCATGAGGTAAGGGTCTCCATTCAATATGGAAGGGTCAGACGGACAAAACCATGATGTGTGTGAGTGTGTGCGCGCGTGCCCCTACGAATTTGGATGCAACTGACAAGAATTTTCCTCCTATTGTCTTCTTCTTGTTTCTCTTAACGTTCAAGTTCTCAACTATCTAATATACCTACGTTACCCATTTCCCCAATCCAACAGAAAATGGTAAAGACTAATCCTCTTAATCCACATATTATCTCAAACCACTGCGTCACTTCATACCAAAAAATTAAAACATTGTCAATTTGTTCATGCCCTAGTCAAAGAACCTATGACAAGAAAGCACACACGGGCAAAACAAAGAACAATCTCTATAATGTAAACTGAGTTTCATAACCAAAGGACTAAAAATAATAATATGCACGAATGAAAACATAGTGATAAGATTTTAAGGATGGAAGAGCAGTGCATGTCCTCAGTTCTATTATATATATCAATAAGAAACAAACAACACAACTATACGGGAGCAAGAGAAAAGAAGTTTGACCTTGGGATTTGTAACAATGACTCCAAATGCACTGAAAGTATCATACAAAAGTTTCTCATCCACATCCTGCAAAGAAAATCAGAGCCAGGTTTGAAATTGAAAAACTGTGTCATAGGCATATAGCAGTTTACAAGGCATGAAAATACATTCGAGTGCATCAAATTTCTTACAAGATTGAGGTTTCCCACAAAAAGGTTAGCTCCAACATCCAAGCTCTTTTTATCTTGAGACACCTAGAACCCAAAAACAACAAGATAAAACTATTATCAGATTTTAAATCTAATTCAAACAAAGGCTCTGAAAGTCAACCATGAAATCATTAATGATGGCTCCTGTGGCAATATCCTAAGCATAAGCATAAAGAAACAGAAAATGCATGACAAGGATAAACATTCACACCTTATTCACTCTTATTAGCTTCCCCATAAAGTAGGGAAAGGAAAACTCAAGAGAACAGTAAAATAAATACAAAGAGCATAACTGATATAAGCACTCGTTCTTTGAGGAACAAATTCCTTAAACTCTCTACCACAGTAGGTGACTTTTCCAGATATCTGTCCACAATCCCAATATAATCAAATTATCAATATGTTGAAAAAATACCATGTAGGAAAAGAAATACATGGAATGAAACAGAAAATTGAGGAGAGAAAAAATGGGAGAATTTAGAGAGCATGACAAACCTTTAGATTGTCATCAGATTTCCCTGCGAGTGCCTTTAGCAGTGTCGTCTTTCCAGAGCCAGGTGGCCCAAGAAGCAGTGTCATCCTGATAAACAAAAAAATAATCGTTTAATGACTGAAGGATATTTGAGAAAATGTCTAGTTGGTTCTATTTTAGTTTTTTGTTTTTTGTTTTCTATTTTCATTTTCTTGAAAGCATAGAAACTTGTTTGGCTAAAAATCTTTTCATTGACATCGTGAACTATCTTGATAACCCTTTTCTTAGATCGAGAAAGCCCAACCATTCCAATGATTCCCTACTCACATTACAATTCAATATAAAGAGAACAATCTTCAGATATCACATTATTAAATTTAAGATGATACACTACACTCACATAAAGTTTTTTAAGAGAAAATAACCAAATTTTCTGCATAGTTTTCAATCCACACAGCAGATATTTGAATTTTACATGTTCTTTTAGTGATAATTTCTGTGAAATTGTAAACTAAGAACAAAACTCTCTGCTTTTTTTTTTTTTTTACCCAAACAACCATTTCAAAATTCACTAGACATCAAAGTGTAATTTGAATTGCATCTTGAAGTTGAACAAAGTGTGAATCTGACTGAATTCACATGGGGGGGGGGGAGGAAACAAACAAGCAAACAAAAATGAGTGTGAGAAATAGAAGAGGAAAGTAGTAGTACCTCAATAGCATTCATGGTGGAATTGAGGAGAGTTGGAAAAGCTCTAGACCCAACATAGGCATCTCCTGCCACTGATAAATTCTGGAACCTCACGTCAATCTTTGGAATTTCTATTCCCACTTTGTTGTCATCCAAACCCAGCACTCAATTTAACTTAAATAAATAAATAAAAAAGAAAAAATAGAAGTAGAGTAATTCATGAAAACAAACTTTCTTTTTGGCTTAACTAGGGGAAAAACGCTACAAAACCAAAATAAATTCCCATCAGTCATTCTAATATGAGGACATTTCAACCCTAGCTCACTCCTCCCTCCATTCTGAATAATGATTATTTTATGAGTTATTCTAATATAAAACATTCATTGTTCAAAGGCCTCCAGTTGCATTGTTTAAATCCAATTCCTCAAGTGCTTCAATTAAACTAGGCAATGGGATGAGTTGCACACTTGATGAGTATGTAGTATGCAGTACCTGTGTTTGTTCTATTTCTATTTGTAGAGTTGAGATGTCAAATACCTAACAGTATTTGAAAGAGTGGTAGATGATTTTTTGCATTTACTAGTAAAAGTCCAGACATTAAAGTAGGCAAATTAATGCAAATGAAAAATGAAAATGATAACAAACTACAGAATGAGTCAAAAAAGATTATTCAGAACAGGCCATTGACTCAGTAAGAAGATAAATTCAATTTAATAATGCTAACTGCACAACTGAAATTCAACTAGTTATCAGAAATCTAATCTTCCCGCAACAAATTCCCACAGTTTGGCTAAGCTACCAGCCAGATTTTGACCATACACGAGTGTAATGGATCTCAAATCCAACAAATGTTATAATCACAAGCACATTTGGCATTTTCTCGAAACAAAAACACAACATATTAAGGAAGAATGACAAGGCAAACAAAAGAAGAAATTGAACAGGTTTTCCAAGCAAATAAATACCAAATCGAGAGAGACGGGAAGCAAGAGCTTGAGAGAGAGAGAGAGAGAGAGAGAGAGAGAAATCGATACCTCGGTGGAGCTTCGAAATCAAGAGAGAGAACTTCAAAAGCGAAATCGCTCTGAGATGAAATCAGTGAGACTGATCTGAATCTTTGAATCTCAAAGATGAATCTCTGAGAGGGTTGACAGAGAGAGAGAACCGCTCTGGAGCTTCGAAATCAAAATCGCTCTGAGATCAAATCACTGAGACCGATCTAAATCTCTGAATCTCAAAGATGAAACTCTGAGAGGGTTGACAGAGAGAGAGAGAGACACACACAGCTTTGGAGCTTCGAAATCGAAATCGCTCTGAGATGAAATCATTGAGACCGATCTGAATCTCTGAGAGGGTTGACAGAGAGAGAGACACCACTCTGGAGCTTCGAAATCGAAATCGCTCTAAGATGAATTCACTGAGACCGATCTGAATCTCTGAATCTCAAAGATGAATCTTTAAGAGGGTTGACAAAGAGAGAGATATCTAAAGAGAGAGAGACATCACTCTGGAGCAACATCGTAAGAATGATAAGGGGTTAGAGAGGATTGCGAGAGAGCCAAGATTTGAAGCCGTGAGGAATCAAAATAAGGGTTTACATATATTAGGCTTTAACAATTATTCGTAGATTCAAAAGAGGCGCGTGAGGTCTAACGCATTTGGAGGCGTTTCTCAACGCCTTCTATTACAAAACAGCGCCGTTTTAATTAAAGAAATATGCGACATTTTTAAAATGCCGCTAAATATTAAGAAAAGTGACGTTTTAAAAAGTGTCGTTAAAAAAACGCCGCCAAAACCGTATTTCTTGTAGTGATATGCATAATAGTTGTTTGTTATTATAATATTAAATCAGACCAACACTGCTATGTTTATTTTTTGGAAAAATCGTACCGCCCATTGTATTCATATTAGGGTTCTGTTAGTAATATTAACAGTTTCAACTTTGCTGTGCAAGTTTGTGTTCTCGGTTAAGTAATTATATTTCAATATAATATATATTTTTATTTATCCCTAGAAGTCAACTGTTTGTTGCATATGTCAAATTGGAATTACAAATTTAAATTTATTCTAAATAAATATATTTTTCTTAGTGTCCAGTTCTAGTATAATTTTATTTTATGTGTATATTTTTAGGTTCCTACCATGATTTGCATGCTTCTTTATATAATATAATATGCATACTTATGAGTGTTTTAGTTTTAGTTAAAGATAACATGCTAAATATGTTACTTTCTAGTATATTATACATGTTCATATTTTCTAGATTCTAGTTTAATTCACATGTTTATTAGATCCTAAATTAGTAGGATAATTTGCAAGTTCTAATTCTTATTTACATGCTTATTATTTTCTAAAATTGTAATGTAATTTGCATGCTAATTGCTTTCTAATTTCTAGAATTATTTGCATAAATTATTTACAGGTTAATTGCTCTAGAATGATTTGCATGTTAGTTGTTACAATTATTTACAGTTTATTGTGTAACTTGTAAAGGTTATTAATTCTTTACTTAATTTTTCTTTTAAGTAGATTGCAAAAAGGTTTTAAATAATTTATTACCGTTACATTTTATTTCAATAATTTTCTTTGTATTTTGTTGTGTTTTTTTGCTAACTTTCTTTACAGGAATACCTATGCGAAAGATAATGGAAAAAGAAAAAATACAAAACCAAATGAATAGAATTTAGGATTGTAAAACCAAAAGTTTTGGACTACTAACCTTTTTGTTGAACAAAACACCTAAGCATAGAAAGAAATTTTTGGACCAAAAAGAATCCTTAATTGGATTGGTTTATTATTCCTTATATTTGAAGTAATTTTTAGCTTGAGTTTTAGAAGTGGTTAAATTACCAATTTTAATTGAGGCAAGGTTGTTTGCTTGTATTTTTGAAAGCAATTTTATTTTCTTGTGAATTGGTTAACAATTTTTAATTGCTTGTAACTTTTGGAACTAGTTTGTTTTAACCTAATTTATCCCCTAAAAAACTGTAGCACTTGTACCCTTTTAAAACTTTTGGAAGTGTATTTGAATCCTTTATTTTATTTTGGGGATCTTTGGTGTTGTTATATCTTGGTTTTGGATGAGTGAAAATCGATTTAAACTTGTTGGGTTTGGTTGTTCGCACTTGTTCTTGTCAAAAGTTCCTTGGAGACTTAGAAATTCTATTCTAGGGTCGACCCTTACCTGTTGGTGAAGTTTCTGAAAGTGTTGCTGGAATATAGGGTTGACACCAGCCTGGAGAGGGTCGACCCTCTTATATTGCAGATTCTGTGTGTTAGTTGCTGGAAATTAGGGTCGATCCCCTCCTATCTAAGGGTCGACCCCCTTGCTTGCTGCTAGATTGTCTTTTCTACTTGAAGGGTCGACCCCCCTGCTCGAAGGGTCAACCTCTGTATGTTTTTTTTCAGAATTTTGGGGTTCGAATGGGCCCTACTTTTGGGGGTTTTGGACTTGTCCATTTTATTTGACTTTAGGGAAATATTCTACTACTATTTATAGACCCAAACCACTTTCCTCTCATTACTTTTTCTCCTCCTTTCATCTTGAACCGTGATTTCTCCCATCTCTCTAAAACTTGACTTTTCGCACCTAGATCTCTAGATCTCCTCACCTAGAATGATCTTTTCACCATGGTCATTTGAGAAAGATTGTAGATCTTGTCAAGGGCTTTCTATTGATCCAAGTAGTTCGTGGTTTCGTCACCTGTGATTTTTGGGTTATTTTCTCTTCGCTTCAAGAGGTAGGGATTTCTTTGCTCCTTTCCAATACTTCGTCTATAGATAGATATATGGTAGATTTTATTGCATAAAAACCATATTCATTATGGATTTTCTTGAAAGCCATGAAAGGGGATTCTAGAGTTTGATATTTGTGATTGGAGTTGTTAAGTTGTTTGTTATTGGGTTATTTGGGAAATGATTTATTATGTTTGTGAAAAGAGGGAGAAAAGCCCTAATTTAATATTATTGATATAATGGATTTAAAAGGGAAGAGGTTGAATGATCTTTATATTTTGCTAATATGGGTTGTATAATTGTGTTTATATCAAAAGAAAATAAAAGGAGAAGTAACCACGGTGTTGGTATTGTTTTAGACTAATCACGTGAAGTTGAGTTGAGTTATGATTTTGGTACTAATGGAATTGGTTTTGTAAAATAAAGAGGATGGATTTGGTTTTGGTTTTGTAAAATGATGAGAATGAATTCTTAGAAAATGGTTGGAGTTGTGTGGATTGGAAAATAAAGAAAAGTGGTGTTTTTGAAAGAAAATGAAATCATCACCCTTTGTAAATTGATAATGAACTTGAGGTCGGATTTTGGAACCTTTACATATTATCACTTTTATTAGACTAAAGTCTTGCAATAATTGGATTGTTGTCCTACGAGTATTTAATACATTTACTTAGAGGTTTTTTCCTTGGTCATCGGTGGAGGATGGCATTGTTGTGTTGAATAATGCCGTGTATGTATTACACTTGTGTTATTATGCATTCTAGTATGTTGAGATGGTTGGGAATGTGCTTGCGCTTCGAATGAGAGGTACCATTACTTCCAGCTAGCGCCTGGAGAATTGGTTGTGCTTAGAATGAGAGATACTAGTACCTTCCAGCTAGCGCCTGGAGAACTTGGTAGAGGTACCATTACCTTCCTGCCAGTGTCTGGTAAACTGGCATTTCGTTATAGAAAGGTGTATCCTTGGCTTGACATTTGGTTATGGAAAGGTGTATTCTTGGTTTACCGTGCTTAAGGCAGGTAGAGCGGAACTTGTTTATCATTATTGTCTCAGTATATCTGTGTCTGTTATGGGTTATGATGGTTATGCTTCTGGAAGGCCGAGTTGTCTCATTTGTTGAGTAGATAGTTGTTGGTTGCTTGTTGTTTTCCCTTTGTACTGAATATATTTATGTAAAGACATGAATGTGTTAGAAACGAACGTAAGTACTGTATTGAGATTGTGAATAATGTGAAGGACATCGGATACTTGTCAACATGTTTCAAAAAGGCAAATCAGGTGTACGTCCGGAAAGTGGGAGAAAACGTACTGGGTTTTGTGAAATTATTTTCAAGAACTTGTTATTGTCATATGAACTTTGAAAAAGGTAACATCATGAAAGAAAAGTAAAATGTTTATGTTGTTGAACAAAATGAATGATTTTGAGAAAAGTTCCTACATAAGTATATTTCTGTATAAACCGTTACATTATGCATATGATATGATCTAAAGCATTCATGATCATAGCTATCTGTATGTTGTTATTGTTTAGGATCATATTGGGATCCCTACTGGACTTTATGTTCATCCCACGTTGCTAATCCTTTTTTAGGTGAGCGTCGAGAAGGGTTTCAAGATCGAGGATCTTCTTTATGTGTTGGCCACAGGGCCTTTTATTTGTAGGCAGAATACCATTGTTGTAAAAGGGTTAAACCTTTCTTTTAATTTAAAAGATGTAAGCCTACGGGCAATTTATTTATTTTTATCTCATGTTGCATTCATTTCATATTTGAATGAGAGAACCTTTAATAATAATACTCGTTAATGTATTAAATTTCTGCACATAATCTCTGAAGTTGTGTTATAATGAAGGATTTGGTAATGGTATCCGTTGATATAAAAAGTGGGGCATGACAAAAACTTAATTCTAAATTTGTTTCCCACGGACTAGTAGTCAACATGCTCTTCAAAGTTTTGTCTAAGGTTAACTAGGTCTTAAGTGGGACCGGTGTGACCTCTCCAGTCTTCCTGGAAACTTTCTAGACCATGTTTGATTCTAGGGTAAGTGGTGAGATTAGTTTTGAATTAAATTTCAAACTTCGGGATTTTCTAGTGTCATGTTTAAAACAGAATAGTGAAATTCTGTTGTATATTTCTGAAATGGTAACTGTCACTAATGCTGCTGCTACAAATATTGGTGGGGATCTGACCCTTGGTCAACTGGCTTGCCTACCCGTGCCATGACCTCTGTGGTCAATCCTGTTGTGACCTCTGTGGTCAATCCTATTGCTACTTCTTCTGTTCCGAGTGGACCACTAAGCCATCATGAGCGCCAGAGAAGTTCGTTGTAGTGAATTTCAAGAGGTGGTAGCAAAAGATGTTGTTATACCTGACTACTCTCAGCCTTACGAGGTTTTTGAGTGAGGATCCACTAGCCATGGAAGAGAATGAGCAAGACAAGCAGAAGCTCTTGGCTTTGGATGCTTGGTGGTAGTCAGACTTCCTTTGTCGACTATGTTGAATGGCTTGGCGGATACACTTTTAACGTGTTTTACGCCAAGAAGTCGGCAAAGGAGCTGTGGGATGCTTTGGACAAGAAGTATAAGACCGAGGATGCTGGGGCAAAGAAATTTTTTGTTGGCCGATTTCTAGACTTCAAAATGTTGGACTCGAAACGTCATTAGTGAAGTTCAAGATTTCTAAGTGATTCTCTGCACAAGATTCATACAGAGGAATATTACTTTGTGAATCAATCCAGGCAGCTGCTTTGATTGAGAAGCTGTCCAACGGCTGGAAAGACTTTCAAGAATTATTTAAGGCATAAGCGAAAGGAGATGACAGTCGAAAGCTCGTCAGCTCCGAATTGAGGAAGATAATAGGAGAAAAGAGGGAAGTACCTCCACTCAAAACAAACACTGGTTCAGCATGTCCAGTCCTCGAGAGTAAAGAAAAGCCACCAACCACAAAAGCTTAAAGTTGGGGGCTAGAGGTGGTGTTTTCCAAATGGCCGGTCTATAAGCTGAAGGAACCTACTTATATGAATGGGGAATGCTTCAATTGTGGAAGCGATAGGCATAAGGCAGTTGATTGTTGCAAGAAGAAGAAGCCCTACAAGAGAAACCCTCTACAGAACAAAAAGCCGGGCTCACATGGTTGAGATGGAGGATTTGTCTCAAGATGTGGACAAATGCATCTATTAGTTGTCATCTCAAAGGTGACATGGTAGGGTCCAACCCAAAAGAATGGTGGGTGGACACTAGAGCCACTCACCACATCTAGCTGAAGAAAAAGATGCTCACAACTTTCAAACTGGATTCAAACATGAGCAGTTGTTCATCGGGAATTCTGCGACCTCAACTATTGAAGGGAAAGGCAAGGTGGTACTGAAGATGGCTTCAGAAAAAGAGTTGACTCTGAATGATATCCTATATGTGCCAGACATTCGTAAGAACCTTGTCTCGGAACCTCTCTTTAGCAAGCATGGCTTCCACATGGTTATTGAGTTTGATAAGGTCGTGTTGACCAAAAACGGAGTCTATGTGGGTAAGGGGTAATTGTCAGGCGATATGCTTAAGCTCAATGTAATAACAATTATCCCAAATGAATGAGAAATCTTCTTCTTCTGCTTAGCTTAAGTCCCCTGAATTGTGGCATTGTAACTTGGTCATGTGAATTTTGACTCTTTGCATAGATTAATCAAGTTAGATCACATACCATCTTTCAAGATTAATCCAATCACAAGTGTGAAACTTGTGTAGAAGCAAAATTGACTAGGACTTCATTTCATTCTATTGAAAGAAGTACCGAGCCTTTAGATTTAGTGCATAGTGATGTGTGTGACTTGAAAGTCATATAATCACGAGGTGGCAACAAGAACTTCATCACTTTTGTTGATGACTGCACTAAATATTGTTATGTGTATTTGCTTAAAAACAAGGATGAGGTGATGTGATAAATTTATTGTTTTTAAGAATGAAGTTAAGAATCAACTAAGCCGAAAGATAAAGGCTTTAAGAAGTGATCATGGTGGAGAATATTAATCGTCGTTTATTGAGATTTGTACTCAATATGGAATTATCCACCAAACTATACTGCCATATCCCCTCAGTCAAATGGTGTTGCTGAAAGGAAAAATAGGACATTAAAGGAAATGATGACTACAATGTTGATAAGTTCTGGGTTGCCACAGAACTTGTGGGAGGAAGTAATTCTCTCTGTGAATTACATTATTAATAGAATACCTCAGAAGAAAGTAGAAAAAACTCCGTATGAATTATGGAAATGCTACAAACCTTCCTATAATTACCTACGAATGTGGGGATGCATTGCAAAAGTGGCGGTACCTACACTGAGGCAGGTTTGGATAGGTCTGAAAATTGTTGATTGCATATTCATTGGTTATGCATAGAATAGTAGAGCATAGAGTTCTTAGGCACAAGTCCAATATTTCAAATATACACAGATAACCATTATGGAGTCAAGGAATGCGTCCTTCTTGAGGACGTGTTTCCTTACCGAACCAAGGAGAGAATCAAAGTTTTGAAAATGAACTTGAAGATGATCCTAGTAATAGTGATCAACATGAAAGAAGTAGATAACCCAAGAAGGAACAAGAGAGCAAGAACATCTCCAGACTTCTTGACTTATATGTTAGAGGGAGAATTTTGAACTTTTCATGAAGCTGTGACTTCAACCTGAAAATCCTTTGTGGAAAGAAGCAATTAAAAGTGAAATTGACTTCATCTTACAGAACTATACTTGGGAGTTGTTGACCTACCCCCAGGCAGTAAGGCCTTGGGGAGTAACTGGATCTTTAGAAGAAATGAAGGCTGATGGGTCAATTGATAAGTATAAAGCTAGGCTAGTTATCAAAGGATAGATGCAACGATAGGGCCTGGATTACTTTGATACGTATTCACCTATAACGAGGATTACATCCATTCGCATAGTGATTGCAAAAGCAGCTTTACGTGGTCTGGAGATACACCAGATGGCCATAAAGACAGCTTTCTTAAATGGAGATTTAGATGAAGAAATTTACATGGAGCAAACCGAGGGGTTTTTAGATCCAAGGAAAAATAAGAAACTCTCTAAGTTTGTAAAGTTATTGTATGGTTTAAAACAAGCTCCTAAACAATGGCATGCGAAGTTTGACAACGCTTTGTTGTCAAATGGGTATAGGATTAATGAGTGTGATAAGTGCGTATATATGAAAGACATTGACAAATGTTATATCATTTTGTGTATATACGTTGATGGCATACCCATTGCTGGTAGTACTGATAAGATGATTAAAACTGCCACGAGATTGTTAAACTCTGAGTTTGACATGAAAGATATAAGCCTTGCAGATGTGATTCTGGGTGTTAAGACTACCAGGACATTTGGTGGTATTATACTTTCGCAATCTCACTATGTTGAGAAGATACTTGTGAAATTTGGTAAATTAGATACGAGTCTGTCTAGGACACCGGTAGACTTGAGTCTACATTTGACCAAGAATAATGGTGAGAGTGTCTCTTAGCTAGAATATTCTCGGGTCATTAAAAGTTTAATGTATCTGATGAGTTGTATAAGGACGGATAGAGCCTACTCTGTTAACAGGCTTAGCAGATACACGAGTAATCCTAATGCTACTCATTGGAAGGGAATTATACAAGTGTCTGGTTATCTCCAGTTGCACCACTCGAAGTGTGAACTCCCCTCAACCCTATGCTTGGCTTGACAATCCCCAAGCCAAGCCATGGAATGCATGTATGCAACATGGCTCAAATGATGCAACAATGGGACTAAGATGCAAGGCATATCAAGTGTCATGCAACTATCACAATAGGCATGCAAAATGCTAGAGCATGCAAGGTATAAGTGGCATGCAAACAAGGGCCATCAGCAATGGGACTAACCTACTACAACATTCGATGAACCGAGCATGCATCAAGCATATAATGAACATACAATGGTGGCCTTAACTTCAATGGGGCAGCCCTCAAACCACCCCAAAACAGTGGCAAAACATGCCCAAAATGGTGACCAAAATGCTATACAAATCATGTGAAGTAATGAGCCTAAACCTAAGGCACTAAAGAGAGTAACTTACCACCATTATCAAGGCCATTCATGACATGTATCTAACACCGAAAACAGACTTTTATCATGCAAAATGACACCCCAAATCCCCTTGATGACAACCCCAAAAGCACTAAACAAACAAGCGTGCATGAAGCCTATTCCTAGGCATAAAAGGGACACACCCTTGGAGCATGAAAATGATCACATATGTAAACATACACACATGATTTATGGATTGAAATAAGGTCACAAATGATGCCAAATCATGAGGATGATCAATGTTGAACATGCTAGGGGCCAAAACACACAAGGCTTACAAGCCTAAAATGCAAAGCAACTATGTCAAGCACACTATACATGGCAAAATCAGTGGCTCACAGCCCTTATACATAGTAATATGATGCTAATATCCTCATGGAATCAAGCTAAATCATGCAAAGAACATAGCCTAGATGCATGGCATGCTTTTAGCATAAGAGAGCATTTCAAAGTAAGTATGAGAGGCAAGTTAAAGGCCATAAATCTAACCTAAAACAGAGGCATAACATGTCATATTAACTACAAATATGCTCTGAAATGAAGCCAAAACTCACCATGCACACATGCTATTCTTTAGGCCCAAACAAGGGCAAGCAAAGGACAAAGGGGAGAGGGGTCCCTCCCCTACATGTGACCTAAAATCATCTTCCTCACCACTGAAAACCCACTGGTTTTCAATGGTGAGAAGGCCAAAAACACCAAGTAAAGAAGGCCTTAGGAAAAGGCACCAAAAATGGCCAAAGGGCCTAATAGGATGAGCCTCTACCCAAACCACAAAATGACCTTAATGAAGGTTCAAGATCAAGTAAAACAAGAGTTTTTTATGTTATAGACAAAGCTCAAAACACAAAGCAAAAGGGGTAGAAACTTGTTGCAAGAATGGGGAATATAAAGTAATAAGCTCACCCTTGAAGATCCTTTGAAGAACTGGAGCAGCCCTCCTTTAGTGATCAAAACCAGTCCAAGATCACACAACAAACAAACCTCCAAGCCTCCTAATCTCGGATTAAGGTGTAGTAGTGTGTGTAATGGTGCAAAAGTAAGGTAAAACCACACTTTTTGGGCCTAAAACACACACACAAGGATGATAGATATAGAAGTATAGATATATATGGATGTATATCAGAGATATATGTATAAGCTCTGGTTTTTTAGGTCTAAAGTGGCTAACCCCTGTAAAGGGAGATGAATGGATGTATATATAGGCAAGAATACTTAGTGGCTAAGCAAGAGAGGGGGGTTCAAGGGATTCAAGGAGTTCAAGTGAGTCAAGGCTTCTTGGAGAAGCTAAGACAGCTGGCCAAGCTTCTCCAAGAAGCTTGGCCAAGGGTTCAAGCTCCTAGAGGAGAGAGGGGTCAAAGGGACCAAAGGATGCAAACCCGGTATGGGGAGTGGTGATAGTGCATTCCACATCACTGTCACAGCTGGCATGCACCATCCCTGGGGGTGCAAAAGGGTCACACCGACCAGCCAAAACAGTCACCGGCACAAAAGAGTGCCGGTCGGCATCATACAATGCCGACCGGCCAAAGGTTTTGAGAAATAAGTGCCGGTGGCCACTAGGAGGGCCGGTGGATGTGTGGGGCAGTCGGTGGGCTTCAGGATGGCTAACAAGCCTCCCCCTACCCTCAAATGCAAAAACACACAAGTCTTGGTGTAAACAAGCACAGAACAAAGCCGGTTGAGAGGTCCCGAGCACGACGCGCCAGCCGGGACCTCCGGAACTCAAAACGAACACAAACATGGATAATCACCGAGCGTTCCAACGGTGATTGTCCAAGTCTTGAAGACGGTCAAAAATGGGGTGTCTACACCTTGCCCGTCACTTTTAATATCCAAGCAACTACTGATTTATTTGAAAACAATACTCCATTATTTTACTTTCTAATTGCCTTGGTAATGTTGTAATTTCTTGTTGTAGACAGAAACTATATACACCCAAACATCCTTTCTTTATGGTAAGTCAAAATATTTTCAGAAGATATGTATCAAACTTCACATGCATGAAATATTTGATTCTTTTTTTTTTTTTTTTAAAGAGGAAAAATGATCTACAAAAGAACATTAAACCAAAAATTCAGGAAAAAGGATTCTCATGGACAATGCCAAGAAAAGAGAGACTGAATGATTGAAGGGATATGGATCAAACTTCAATGCATCATGCATGGCTGCACTACATCTCTAATTAATGCACAGTGCAAACTGGATTGCCACTCAAATCAAGAAGTATTCATATATCTTTATAGGATCATAACTGAAGTCCTAGCCTAAGTCAGTATCAGAATGAGCGTCAAATGCACCCCAGTTTCATTCATCAACAACACTTTTGTCCCCAGAGAACACAGATTCAACACCCCCTTGTTCAGTGCACTAATAAAATCAGTAGAAATTCAGATTTTCGAATAAACAATAGGTGCAGATAGATGTCGTGCAATGGTTTAAAGGTTCGGACACTAATAAAAAATTCAAATCCAACGCAGAAGGAAAATACAAGAAAGATGCAAATTAAACCTATACCTCTAGGTCTCTCTAGCATGCGGTGAACCATCTACACTAAAGTTCTACGCTGTCTTCGCTATGAGCATCATCGGCAATTCTTTCCCCTCCACTTGGTGGCCTTTCTGAGTTATGATCAGCATTTGTTGATGAAACATGTACACCCTCTTTTGTGGGAGATGCTTTACTAACAACTGAAGAGGAGCTACAACATTTTTCACATCAAGAGTGAGCTCTTAGACAAATGTGAAACTTGGAAGTGGCAAGAGTTCATCGAAATTATAATACAACTACAACTTGCACATCTTGGCTTTAGATTCCCTATACCAGAAAATTTTCAATCCACAAAACATTTAGGCCAATCAAAAAAGGGAGGCATTAGATGCATTTTAGACAAGTAGTGCAGACACTCAAAGATCCATCATCAAACACTTCTTGACAAAAAGATACTTAAGCTAAATGTCCACTTAATCCTATATGAAAACTGTTTGGCATACCTTCATTTTCAAACTTGTCCCAATTTTTATCCCAATCAGCTGCCCCTTCTTGGATTCCAGGTTGCCAACCTTAACAAAATCAACAAAAAGGAAGAAAAAGAAAATTACAGAATCAAAACACAAAATGAAAATAAAGTAGAGTAGAGTAGGGAAAACTAATTTTCAGCTAATTCTTGCTAGGAAACTTGTCTGTAGTTTATATGTCAATGTATAGGCAACAACTTCACATTCAACCGAGGGTGTTGAGAGTGGTGGACTGAACATCAAGTTTATGCAATAGATTCATTTGATTACAAACTCAATTTGCCAAATAAATTTTAAAAGTACGGGCTCAATCCGAAGAGCAAATATTGGGATAGAAAATTAGTTAAAAAAATTTCTCATACCGTGAGCATATCACCTGGCTAATGGTTTCTCTCACATATTTGATCAAATCTCGTTAGATACCTATAATGAATTTTGACTATGAAACTCAGAGATGTTCAAAAAGTTTAAGCAGGCAAAGATGGAATACAAAACATAGTGTATTAGTTGAGATAGGGCACAAGACGGTCGAACTCCTAAAAAAGAAAAGTGTAAGGCATATTTTCATAATTCAAATGCATAGAAGTATCTTTGATTTTTCGTAGAATCACGTAGAACCACTAAAATAAGTTCTACATAATTTATGTTTGCATCTAATCTCAAACATTGAACAGAACTCAATGTAACAAAAATACTTGTTGGTCAGAGTTCAGCATGCGACCCATTCTGAGTTTGAAATAGAAATGGTATGCACTTCTCGATCCAATTGGAGATTTTAAAATTTTCAAAGTCTCATCAATGGTTCGAAGAATGCAATATGAAGTGAATGGCAACATTTTGCACCCAAAAAAATAATAAATAAAGAAAAAGAAACGAATGACAAGAGTTTACACAAACATTTGGAACAATTCCCTACAAATCATTGATATCAACATAGAGAAGAAGAAGAAACGATTAAAAAGAGTTTACTCAAATATTAGGAACAACTCCTTACATGTGAAATTGTCAATGCTAAACTAAAAATTGCATAGGGATGTTGACATTTTGTCTCAAACCGTTGACATTTTGATATCAATGCTGGAACTAAAAATACATGGAGGTCTTATCTCTTTTGAATACGTTGCCAATCATCAAAATCATGAGTTGTAGACACCCCATTTTGATCGTCCTCAAGACTTGGATGTTCTTGCAGGTACATCCAGTGACAAGTGTGTTTGCTCGTCGAGCACTCGAAATCCGCAGTGGAACGCCACAGGTTTGAGCTTTCCAAACCCTGCATCCATTCTTTCTCATTTTTGGACCATGTTTTGGTCCTTCCATCTTGTTGTTTGTGGTGCACTGTTGGCCATAATTAGGTGCTTCCGGCCATTGATGAGACCTGCCGGCCATCAATGAAGCCCTGCCGGCCACCACTGATGGCTGGCCGGCCACCAATGCATCAATAGATATTTTTTGCAGATATTTTGACAGCTGTTTGCACAAATGAGCCCATCTGCTTGCACGTGGATGGTTGGATCTCTTCAAGGAGCTTTCGTATCTTCTATATATAGAGCTCATCTATATGCATGCAAAGGGTTACAAAGTTGAACTGAGCAAGAATTCTCTCTCTCTCTCTCTCTCTAGAATCCTCTCTCTCTATATTTTGTGCTTGGAAGTGAGCTTTCTCCACATATTTGCACTAGCACCCCTAGCCAAACACCTTCACCTTAGAGTTAAGGTTCTTGGAGGCCTTGTTTGAGCTCTTTGGAGTGGTTTTGGCTCAGAAGTTTGGTTATTTTCTTACTGTTTTGTTGCTATGCTTCAAGGGTAAGAATTTCACTCTTTTAAGCTTTGTTTTAGTTCATTGCTTGGCCACCTTTGTATGCTACTTTGAAGCTGTTTTAGCCTCTAAAAAGTTCTATTTTTAAGGTCTTAAAATGTTGGTTGAGCCTTGTGTGGTTAGGGGGTGATTCCCTCCTTTTGCTCTTTGTCTTGTAAAGCCTCTTGAGCTATCTTTCTAAGCTTTTGGAACACCCTTTGTTTGGCCTTTTAACCACTGAATTCCAAAGAATTTCAGTGGTAGAAAGTTTGTTTGAGATCCAAAATAGGAGGGGGTGGTCCCCCCTCCTTGTATCTTGTTTGCATGTGTTGATGGCCTAATAGTTGAGCATGTTTTTTCTACCATCTCATTGCTTTATCTCAGCATGTTTTTGGCCTTATTTTAACATGTTATAACTCTATTTTTGGCTGATTGGGTCACTTGTTGCTTGCCTTTGGTACTTGTAGTGTAATCATGCTTACTAGCTTAACATGCTTAATGAGTTAGCCTATCATTTTAGCTTGTGTTAGCTCCATCTCAGCATGCTTTTGCTCGTGTTTGGTCATGCTTTAACTCTGTCTTGAGTGGTTTTGGTCATATGGCTCATGTTTTGCATAGCTATAGTGCAAGTGCCTTCATTAGCTTTGTGTTTAAAGGCTTCTAACATGTTTTGCATGAGATGATTGCATGATATAGCATCCTTTAGTATGTGATTTCAATGCATATACCTCTGTCATATTCTCATATATTTCACTTCTTCATTGCTTTTGAGGGTTGTGTATTGTGCCTTGCTTATGGGCTAACATGTGTGCATGTTCTCCTAGTCTTTTGAGCTTCTATCTCAGCATGTTTAGACCATTATTTGGCATGTTTGATGTTTATCTAGGGGCTGGTTTGGCCATTTGAGTTTGGTATTGCATGGTTCTAATGTAAAGCTCTTCACTAGTTTTAATGCTTAAGGTCCCTAACATGTTGTACATGAGTTGTTTGCATGTTAGAGTCTTGTGTTTCATGTCATTTCAGCTATGAATTCTGCCACCTCTCTCATTCTCTTCATTTTTATATTTGTTTTGAGGGATGGTTAGTCCTAAGTTGTGTTTAAGCTTGGGATTGAGGCTTGTGCTTAAATGGCTTTAACCCTCTTTTGAGGGTTCCTCCTAGTCAAAGGCATGGTTTCTCTCATGTCTTAAGTCATCTTTTGATTAACCTCTCTCTCATTAGAGGACTTTCACATTTGAACAAATCAATTAAAGAATGGTTTGGTAACTTAAAATGTGTAAACAAGAATTGAATCAAGTAAAACATGCCAAGATAAGCATTGTTGTTTGCATTGCATTGTGTTCAATCGGACATTATATTGAACACAAGTAGATTGGTCCATTTCATACTCAAAGTGATGAAAATGAGCCAATCTCCTTTGTCTCTATTGCCTTTGATCATGCATGATAAGGTAGTGGTGTTGAGTCTTGTTTTTTTGTGCATTGATTGAAAGTGTACAAGTTGGATCCTTGGCCATCATGCATTGAAAATGCTTGATTGGTGGTCTTAGATCCAATAATGTAACTCCTTTGATGTTTTGAGATGATAAGGAGGGGCATAGTACAAACATACCCTTGGGAGACCCTCAATTTTCCTCTGGTTTGAGCTCTGTTGCAGAATGGTGATACAGTACACTAGTGGCCGCAGTGCCACACTGATGGCCGCACTGCTTCATCCTTGCCGGCAGTACACATCTTTGGCCGGCAGATGGTCGGCAGCAAGCTCCCATGGCCGGTAGGCCACTGGTGCATTCCTCAGTATGGAATTGGTAAGGTGGAACAGTAAGTTCTTGGAGACACCCTGCAAACAGAGCCTCTCAAAGAGCAAACCGGAAGGCTTTTCGGGGCGAGAAACCGAATGCATGCATGTCTACTTTCTGAGGCAGAGCTGAAGTAGTGTAATTTAATGCTTTACTTGTTAGTTAGCATGAATTTGTAATTTCTAAGGGGTTGTTTGGGATGTTCTAAATAAGTGCATTTTTTGACTTTTTATGAAATATAGGTTGGGTTTGAAGTGATGTGGTAGAGAGGTGATGTGACTTAAATAAGATGATGTGACTTAAATAGGATAGTAACTTTTTGACTTTTTGGCTTTTTTTGAAGATGCCAAACTTAGCCTTAATTAATTAGTGTGCTAATTAGTTAAAGTATTGTAATAATTAGTAAGTAGTTTGCTAGTTATTCGTTTGTTGTGTAATAATTAATCTAATTAGTTTAATTAGATGGCCTAGTATTATTAGCTTAGCTTAGTGTAACTTATGCTTATTTATGGTCTCTCCGGGAGGGCGAATTTGTAATAAGGGTGTGCGTGTGTGTGCATGTCTTCCAATCCCCCTCTTTCTTCCCTTATTATCGCTTATGATGGTAGTTTTAGGGCATGTTTTATAGCATACCTTATGCTGCATGTTGCATCCATCATTTGTTTTGCATGCACCGGGCTCGGTACATCATTCAAACTGCATGTACTTCAATCCATTTGAAAACGTGATCAATTTAGCATTTCAATGCCATTTAGTAGCCGAGCCTATTATTGCATTTTGATGTTTGCATTAGTCAATTTGTAATTAGGATCATGCATGATTTCTAACTAGTTTCTGTTTTGGCTTGGAGTACTCTGTAAGTTTATCGCTTTAGCATACATGAGTGTGATGAATGCCATGAAGCATGCTTCCATGGGCTATTGCTTAGTGATTAAACTGCTGAATGCCGTGGGTGAAGGCTTGATTGTATTGGAACAATTCGATGATGTAAGTTTTAGCCACTTGCGAGTATGCAAATCCCGTGTTTAGCCTACTTGCGAGTAGCACTTTCAAACTTTTCAAAACAAACGGATAGTCGATGCTTGTTTCCAATTGCGACTTAGTCTATACTTGTATGCTGTGCGCATCACATAGTAATTAGGCTAATTAATCGAATAAGAACACATAGAGTTTTCAAAACACATATCATGTTAGTAGAGGCGTCTTGACGGGCGAGAGGGGGTGCTCATAGCTGACCTTCCCCAATCGTACCCAAGTTCCAGCCGAGAAACTTTGGTGAGACGGACCGTGGCCTTTGGCACGAGTCAGGGTTTCCTAAATTCCCAAAAATAAATATTTAGGTGGCGACTCTGTATCTGGCAAACAGTCCAGTTTTGGCACTTTTTTCAAAACTGTTTCTCAAAAGATTTGCCGGATTTGGACTCTTTGGTGTTTATCAGTCTCACATTTCACTTTGTGAGATTAGATTCAAAACTGTGACAGAGTCCGAACTGTAGGAGACCAATTCGCGCATTCTCTGAAAGCGGGGCGCGCGGAGAAAGTCGAGTCTACATGAGCAAGTTAGTAATACAAATTTACTAAAGAGTAACATTGTCTCAAAGACCAACACAAAATTCACTAATGAAGTGTGCACCATGTATTTGGGTGTCATAGAATGGGTGCGCACTACACACACACAAAAAGTTCAAATATAGCACAAAGATGAGGTTTGGCATGTATTTATATGCTTTTAATTAAGTGGAAAAGTTTTAGTTGATTATGTGATCTTCAATTGGAGTGAAGATTTTATATTTTCCTTGGCAATGGCAACAGTTCGTGCCTCATTGTACCCACTTTTTTTTTTTTTTACTAAACGGTAATTTGTTCAAATCCCAACTTACCTGGGATTAAAAAACATTGCACAATCAACTGCTTTTTTAAGCATTATATTTCAGGAAAGGAAATGACTTCTATTGATCAAGATGCACCATTAAGTTAACCTATTGTGGTCTCTAATCAGTACAACCCGTGATATTAACCATCACTGTACAATGAAAGCAACATGGTAGTTTTATGCTAACCATTTTATTCTTGTTATGTATACAGTATATTTTCAACACTTCAATAAAAGCATTTTTAGAATTTGCATCATTATTTAGTTTGAATCCATTTAATCTTGTACCTTTTTATTGAAATTGGCTCTATATATGGAATCACAAATCTAGAAGTTAGAAATAAAAAAGAAAACCTGAGGAAAAAAAAAAATAGAATCACCAAAAGCTATCACTATTGGCTAATTCGCAATCAATGAACTATAAGCACAGACGTAATTTAGGAAGTTGGGATATTTATAGAATTGGTTGTTAAAAGACAAAATTAGAGAGTTATTAAATCCTCAAAATTAACGAGAAAATGAGACATATAGACTAATGTAAAGTCATTTGGCACAAAATTCCAAGGCTTAGATAACCAAATAGCATGCCATCAAAAAAGATGCAAAAACTTTGAGAAAGATGCAATCTCCATGTAAGAAGAACAAGAAAAATAAATTAAAAAAAATTGCATGCCATAAAAACTTTTGACTGATAGTGGTACAAAGGTGACAATGTGTGTGGGGCTTTGTGGGTGCATGTGCGTGTCTCAAAATCAGAAATGGAAGGCTTCTCCATGCTTAATGATGCTTTAGTAGGCTGGTATTAGTTTAAGAGAGAAAAACATTCAAAGTGAGAAACATAAAAACCCACCACCCCATATACACTTAAACCATTAGACACCATAATTGAAAGCTTGCTAGAATTTGGATATTTTATAACCATCTATATTTGGTTGGCAATAGTAATTGTATGTATATAACTATTGTTGCTACAATTGTGAATGCTAAAATGTTTGGTGATTCCATTTGATTTAGTTTTCATATTAAGTTCACTAGTGGTAATTGAATTTGTCGACTCGATAACTCTATCTCCTTCATCTCCTTATTGTTTTTGTTGTTATTTGTGTATATTTGGTGATAGGATGAGCACATCTTCAATAGCATTATAGAAATTTATTCACAACCAAGGCATCTTAAGGCCTACTCTTAAGGACATGTGATGAAGAAACAAAAGAGATTACAAATTTTAAGATCTTGACAATCTACAATTGACAATATGTCATTTCAATAAATCATATGTAAACATCAATTGCATCTCACAATCACAAAGAATAAGCAACAATGCATATTAACAAAATAAGTTGTCTCTCACGGGTCAATACCAATAAAAACTCAAAGTTTACTCTTTTTTTTTTTTTTTGCATGCTTTTTCTCTTCGGGGCTCTCTATCAATTTTGTAGCAATCTGTTCATTTTGTTTTCTTGTGGGTAAACTATATTTAAGCACTTTTGAATTATCATTTATTATGACTTCCATATTCCTTGTTCTTTCTAATTCAATACAATCTGGGTTTGGTAGGTTTCTTTGTATATAAATTGTACATAATCTCATAATTTCCAATTTTCAATTCTACAACAAGTGCTTTAGTTTTCTTCAGTCTGTTTTTGGTTTTAGATTGTTCTTTGGTGTTTCTTTTTGGGAAGTTGTTAGTGAATTTAATGTTCTTTGGTGGTTTTTGCTAGCTTCCAAGAAACAAAGAAAACAACTTTTCTATCTCTCAGAATCCAATTTCGGTTTCAAAATTCAAAACCCATATTGAAAAAAGTTATTTTTTTGTAATGCCTCGAAAATTAGGCAGGGTATATCTATTTATGCTACAAAACCCACCTGATAGACAAACACATATATATTGCTAACTATTCCATACATCCATTTCCATTAAATCCCAAATGCCAATACATGCTATTCACATCTCAATGCCCTAGTTCCAATCCCAAGCATACATTTTACAACAAGTATGAGGTGGAAGCCCAACAGATAATAAGTGCCCTATAGGCTTACAAATTTATCCAAGAACATTTTTGGTTACACAAAATGCAGTTTCAACTCAACGCAAATGTAGCATTGGGCTTACATTCAACAAATAACAATAAAACAAAAATGAAGCCTCAGCTCCGAGTTCTCCCAAGTCAATGTCTTGGTGGAGGCATAACACCTATACTTGAAATGGTTTTCCTTATAGGGTGAGCCACAGCCTAGTAGAGATATATTACACAACATATGAACCATGACAAGACTAAAGAGGAGTATGCTCATGCCATGCTCATGATAAAACAATTTATCTCTCTTTTTATAAAGCATGCAATGCTGAGATGTAACAACAGATATAAAACCATTTCCATTTTAAACCATATCTGTTACATGAATACATGTTCTGTGAATCTCTAGGTGAGTGTCTGCAAGTAGGCCCTAATGCACTACCACTGTCATTTTTACTAGTAAACTGGAAGACTCGACACCTAAGGGCACGGTTCCACACCCCCTACCTAGATTTACCAAGTGTTCATCTTTTCGCAAACAGATACATTTCCAAACATTTCTCAAAAACAGATGCATTTCCAATGAAATGAATGTAATTCAATGTCCAATGCAACAAATGAGGAATGTGATTCAATTTACCTAAGTCTCATGCATTTCTACAATAATCATGGCTATCCTCCACCAATAGCCCAAACAGATATTTCTAAACAGATACTTAAACAATTAAATTCCAAAAATTCTGATAAATACAATCTATTCCACATCTCATCAAATATGAACAAATACACTAGTTTTCATATCATAATCATGTCTGGTGGTAACCTCTAAGGTCCATTTCTAACCGTGTCGGTTTTATTCCAACAGATACATTAAGCAAAATAATACCGTTAATGCCCAAGAAAATATCATTTTCTACCAAACTCATTCGCCAAGCATTATTCAGTTATGACATCCTATCTTGATCAAAAGCCCAAAAGTTAAACTTAATTCCTTTTTTCTTAAAAATGCTCTTTTGGTCACAAACCGGTAAAATTTCAAACCAATCGAATCGAAGTCTGTTTTTGTTCAAATTTAAAACATAACTCTTTCATAATCTTTAAAACATATTCCAAGTTTACACCTTTCGCAATTTGGGCATCAACTTTTTATTTTTCTCAAAATTCTCTTTTAAGCAAATAAATCACAAATTTTTCAAAAATTCTAATTAAATTATATACACTCAAAGCTCCCTATAATCAAGTAAAAAGCATAAAGAAATGTAGGAAAAATCCTTACCTTGAGCCAAGAAGCTTTTAAATTTTTCGGCAACAGAAATTAATATTTTTTGAGCCAAACGACGCCTTTTCCGTCCTCTATGTTTTGATCCAAAGCACTAGGGGTCAAAAATGACTTACACTAGATCAAACCCATAAAAACCCAAGAAAAACCAACTTGGAACCTCTTTTCTCTTGTTTCCTCAGGGCAAGAACTCCAAGAATTCTTAAAAGTTGAACAAAATATCTATTTGGTTACTATTTATAGATATTTCTTTTTTTTTTTTAACTAAAACATATCTAACCATTATATATACACACCTATATATATATATATATATATCAATTAAAAATACATTTCAACATCTTTAATGACAAAAGTAAATATAATATTTTCTCACCACAAAATATATTTCATTTAATGGTACACACCATAAATATTCACAACACTTTTATGGTAGTCAAATAATAATAATAAAACCACAACACTATTACATGGTTACTAACGGGTCACAATTCAATCAATTAGGTCCAAAATGAATGGAGTTTAATAATTTAAAATAAATCCCCAACTGATTTATCTCAAATCATGGTCCGAACACCCAAAACTCAATTTTAAATTTTGTTATAAATTAAACTGAACACCAATCAATCCGTGAATTTTCATAAAATAAATACTCATCATTAAATTTTGAATTTTTATCCAACGTGCTAGACTCATATGGGAAACAACATATAAAAATTTCATAATTTTCTGAGATTTGAAACTATTTTTAAAAATACAAAATTGAACTATTTTCACACATATTTACAATTACACGCATCATTTCGAAAATTTGCTCAATTAAATTATGCACTGGCTATTTAAAAAAAAAAATAAAAATTGGGTCATTACACTTTTGCTTTAAATAACCTTTAATCTTGAAACCCTTTCGAGTTCTAGCTATCTGAAGTTGTGAATTCATCAGAATGTTCTGGTACTTTGACCACCAAATAATAAGCATAATTTAAATTATTCAGACCCATTAATTTACTAGTTTGTAAATTGGGTTGGCTTAATCAAATAGCTAGTCAGGCATTTTATTAGCATATAGTGTGCATAATTTGTCTATTGCACTAACAAATAACAATAAATACAAACAAACACTAATAAATACAATCAGGTATCCATATCCCAATATAAGACAAACAAGCAGTCAGAAGATTACACCCAAAAACATACAGAGCTGGATACAAAATACCTATATCTTCATCTCTATAGCACGACAACGATGGTGATGAAGCGGGGAGCTGGTGTAGGCGTTGTACCTCTGGTGATTTTCTCTCTCTAAATAGGCCACAATCAGAGCAGTGGCAGATGATTTCGTTCAAATAGGACTCAGCGAATAGGAAATTTCTAGGATTGATTTTCAATCTTCAAACGGTGCAAACAAGATAGCCACCTGGTTCAACTGATATTCTCTTTGCACAAAGAGGGTGAAATGGATAATAAGATGCGTTAGATTCAATTGAGGTGTATGCTTCCGTTCTTTTATATAATAGTTATAGATTAGTAAATAGATAATGAGTGATGATAGAGAACACTAGAGTGATGTGGCAATACATAAAAAAAAAAAAAAAATTGCAACATCACAAGCCAAAACATCAAATCATAAGGTGGGGCCCACCTCTAGATCTCCCTCTAGAGCTCTTCATTTAGAGGTCTCAAACATTTTTGATAGATAATATGATGTAACGTGTTGTTTCATTGAGAGATTTGCAAAGGAACTTGAAAAGAAAAAAGAGAAAAGTTAGGTGGAATGTGAATAAAATATATTTGTATTTCACTTAAATTTCACATACTTTTTTTCTTTCCCTTTCCAAATTCCTTCCTAAATCCCTTAACCAAACACAATGTGAGCTCACATAATTAGCATTTGAACCCCTTCAATTAGCCGAACTCACTATTTGCTGCAAAATCTTTGATTCTCACAAAGTTTGAAACTTCAAATTTTTTTGGTCCATACTTGATGGATCTTACCAATTATTTATGATCAAATATTAGTATTTTG